>JAMYHI010000104.1:0-32618 GCA_025531525.1 Pichia sp. P7020A
AGATGACGGTTGCGGTGTCGTCGAAGTAGATCGTGTCTCGTCTGCTGGTTGAACTAATGTCTGTGCTTGTGTTTGTGTCTGTGCCTGTGTCGGTGTCTGCTGTTTCGTCACCGGTGACGGTGGAGATATCGTCATTGCTTCTTGCTTAACCAATGAAGGTGTAGTAGCAGCAGGACTTTGGTGGAATATCGGCCCGTTTGACGGTGGAGTATCTGACCCTACGGCTGGGTTCGATGTTGCGTTGTGTGTGACAAGTGGTTTTGGTAGTATGCGGACAGAACTTTGCGTGGAACTAGCAACAGATGCAGCAGATACGTTGGAGCTTATATTTTGTGTATTCGACTGATCTTGAATCGCTGGCTCAGGCTTGACAAACGTATATGGCGTTGAAGCCGGCTTTTCTGTCTTTTGTACAAGCGGTGCCGGATCAACGGGTTTTGAAGCAGTGGCTGTCTTTGGCTGAATATGCTGCATAGGGGGCTGTGGCTTGAACTGAACCGACTGTGATGTGTGTTGTTGTTGTTGTTGTTGGTGTTGTTGTAGCTGAGCCGGTTGTTGCACAGGTTTAGATGCAAGTGGTTTCACTGGTGGAGGCTTCGGTGATGCTGATGTAGATTGAGCTGAAGGTTGTGGTGGTTTCCCAGGTTGCACTGGTTTAGATGCTAGTGTTGACGCTGGCTTCGTTGTCGTTGCTGGAGATGGAGATTGCGTATTTCTTGGTGGTAGATGTGGTGTAAGGCCCTTTGCCTTACACACCTGTAATGTAGCAGCATTCAATGCGGCAGTTAGAATTTTGGTAACGTGCCCTGGATTCTTATCAATTAATGTAACGAGCGGGAATCCCTTAATGGCAAAGTTTTTAGCGGCTTGATCAACTTGAGAAATGGTCATCGCCAGTGCCTTGGTCAATATTTCAGTTGAAGTGGCTCTATCATACATTTTACGCGATTTGGTAAGGGAGATCAACTCCTGCTGTAGATATGCCAACGCTCTCTTCGTATTTGCATTCATCGTATCAGTTTTAGCTGCTGGTTTGGAGCTAGACGATGTGGTTGTTGACTTAGATTTTGCCTTGGCTTGCGTTTGAGCGGAAGTCTGTTGTGGTGGTTGATGCTGATGTATTTGAATTCCTGGTAATGGGGTTGATCCTTGCAGAGCAATAGAGTCAGAGGTAATGATATTGTTATTGCTCATTTGAATCGCAGGCTTAGAGGAGCCAGTAGATATTAATGGAACTTTTCCTCCACTGGGAGTATGCAACTGTAAAGCCTTTGGAACAGGTCTAGGTAATGATTTACCCTTTGCTTTAGCATTCTCAAGCTGCTTCTGTCTTGCTCTATCCTTCTCAGCGACTACTTCCTCATTGACGCCCCAAAGCCAACCCTTTCCTTCCTTAGAGATCTTCCTGAACGATTTGTTTAACGATAAGTTGTGTCTAACACTACTCTGCCATCCATCTGGGCAATAGAAATAATAAGGGTACAAGTCTTGAATCCCTTTATAAATCTCAGACAGTGACATGCCTCTTTCTGTTCCCTTCTGGCGTAAGCAGTCGGTAATCAGGATGGAGTATGGTAAATTAGGCTTTGTTCTATATTGTTCTGGAATTTCTTCGAGCGTGTATACCTTCTTCTTAGATTTGCTCACTTTCTTCGGTTTTGGCTTTGGTTTACCATCTTCTCCTATTATCATTTCAGGCTCGTTCTTAGTCTTCGATGTCTTCTTTGCTTTTTGGGCTTCTTCGGCCTGGGCACTGTTTTCACGAGCAAGAACCTTACCAATTTCCTTTTCAATTTCAAGTTCACGTCTCTCATTATCTGGATCAAACACAATGTTAAGCACTGCGGGGTCCTTCGTTAACAGAACTTCATCGTTATGTATATCCTTCCTGAATTCATCAAAATTTGCCACCAAACTGTCCAAGTTTTCAATATGAAGAGGATCCTTTTCTACAGCTTTGTCGTTGGTTTCTAGTTTGATTGGACTCTCCTCTTCAATCTTCACCTGGGGTTTAGCCACTGGTGCCTTCGGTTTGGACTTTGGCTTAGGTTTAGGTTTAGATTTCGATGGTGAAGCAGTATCTAAAGGTCCTTTTTCTTCTTCTTCTGCGGGTTTCTTGTTGATTGCTGTCGTTATTGTGACCGGTTCTGGAATGTCAGACTTTCCGGATGCTTTAGTATCAATCTCACTCTCTTTTCCCTTTTCTTTTGAAGGTAGCACAAATGCAAATTCAGTTTCACCGATCTGAATCTTAGTGCCATCAGATAATGGAACAGTGATTCCCTTTTCGACAAAATTCCCATCGACAAATGCACCATTTCTACCCAGTACACTGAGCTCAAATCTCTGATTTCCAAAATTATAAAACATCTTGGCATGCCGCCTTGAAATGGCTTTTTGGTTTCCAAGATGTATGTCCAATCCATCTGTTGAAGAGTCGCCCTCAACCATCCTTCCTAGCAAGATTTGCATAGTTTGAACGTAGAATGTAAAAGAATCAAAGTCTAGCATCGCATAAGCCTGAATCTTCTGGTGATCTGTCACATCATGCAGTTCAGTGAGCTGAGTTTGATCCTTATTGGGTGTCTGCGCTTGCATTTGCACTTGTACTTGCATGAGCTGCTGCTGCAGTGAGTTATCTTCACTTGGGGCAGAGTTCTTCCCTACGCTCGTTGTCTGTGAAGTCTTTGTAGGAGACAACAGTGTGTTGTGTTTCTGTAATTGCTCTGGCGATGGATCCAAATGCACAGTTTCCGTTTCCTCCTCTATCCTCGTCATGGCTGGTGTAGATAACATACTTTGTTCATAATTCACTGGTTGTTGGTTAGTGGACAATCCCATGTGATGGATTTTCGTTAAGTTAGAGGTAGAGTTCGCCTCCATTGATGTGTTCGAAGTAGTATTTGACGTTGCATTAATGGACGAATCCGCCACTGGTTCAATTTTAATAAGTTGTTTTTGCTCATTTATATTGTTATCTTGCGTCAGTTGCTGATCATTAGTCGGGAGGTTCCTTATCTGATCAGAATCAGATATGCTGTGGACATCAGCTCCAATTCGATTAGAATTTTCTACTGTAGCCTCTGTCGGCTCAGTGGCAGATCTGGAAGTGGCCGTTGATAAACCGAGATGAAGATCCATTCCAATGCCGATATTCATACCCAATCGCATCTCTGGAGCCATATCATTAGATATATCCATGGGGAGGTCGTGCATGTCTTGTATTTCCGCCATATTTAGGGGAATGTGGGGGATCATTTCCATGTTCATATTCATTCCTGAGTCTATATCCATATTAATATTACTGATGCTTATGTTGCTCATATTATTCAGGTTATTCATTTCGATGCTCGCCAGGGGCGTTTCTGCGGCTGTGTTCTGCTGCTGCCCTGGCGGTTCGGACGTTGCTTGTTCGGCGGACCCTGCGGCCATGGTAGGCTTGCAGACGGGTTGTGTTTGTGAGAATAGAGCTCCTATACAGCGCTCCGACACGGTCTTGTTCCTCTAATACGCTGTGCTGTGATGTGCTGTGCTGTAGGTGCAATCTGCGTATCTTCAACTGAACACAACAACAAAAAACAAAAATCTTCGCTTTACCTACTTTTTTACGGCGCTTATAACTTATAGCTCATGAGGGCCTATTGTTGGTGTCTATACACTATACCGGGGGAAGGATCACAGCTTCTACACTGCAACGCTCCTCTACGAGTTGCCGTATCACTTGAACCGCCGCTGGTTGCGTTGCCAAGGTGTCGAGATCTTCCGGCGAGGCCCATTCGAAAACGCGGCCTTCTTTGATGACACCAACCAGCAGAAAGTGATCGTAGCCGGCGGAGGCGTATGGTGGGCTGCCTGTAGCCGCTTCATATAGCACAAGCCCGGCACTGTACGCATCGCTAGAGTATGTCGGTATGCGAGGTTGGCCAAACTGGAGAAGCTCAGGTGCTGTGTACTGAAGAGTCATATCGGGACACTTTGTCATTGATTTGACGTCTCCAGCGGAAGAGAAATCAATCACTTTGAAGTCCACGTTATCCAAATCGTCGGCTAAGGAGATTGTGTCTCCGCTGTGGCTATATCCGTAGCATATGACCATGATATTGTCTGTCTTGATATCGCAATGCACACATTCCAAATGTTTGAGTACTGTTAATACGTCCATTAAAGTCTGGCATAGTTTCCACCAGTGTCGTATAGGTAATCTAAACTCTGAGCTATTATAAATTGAGTTCGTTCTTGCACAGGCATCCTTCTTTTTCTGCACTTTCATATTGATGTAGTCCGGTAGAGACATGGTCATTTTTTTCATTACTAAACACGGTAGCAATTCCTGAGAAGATTTGAACAGCGGAAAATCCTGCTTACCGAGATAGTATAGTCCATAACAATCAATAAAGGGGTATACGCGATCTTTCTTTGCAAACCATTCCGATTGATACTTTCGTAGTTTCAGGGCAAACTTTGCCTCCTGAAGGATATATTTAACTTTGTTTCGGGCTGAGGGTATCTTCACTGCTACATTGAATGAATTATCGACGTTGGCCGTAGTCAGTCCTTTTGTCGATAGTTCACATGAGTAGACATACGCATTCGAACCTTTGCCTATCTTAGCATCTAAGGTCAACTCAAAGACATCGGTGTTAAGAACAAATTTTTCTAGTTCTTCGTCAACAAGTGGGTAGCTTTTCTGCGGCGGTATTATGTCATCAATACCGAGCACTCTGTCGACGCTTTCACCATCATAATCGCCCTTAATGGTTCTGGGATGTATTAGGGGGGTTGATGGGGTGATTGGGGTATCTGGAGAGTAGAAACTATCCCTCTCATCAAAATGGTTGATTTCCGGGGTGGTGTAAATATCCGTCAAGATAATCTTCGGCAATATTTTTTGTATGCCGTCTCCGGAAATGTATTTAGACGAGTCCTCGAGCATCGAAGATGACGCAGGCCCAGCCATAGACATGGACATGGACATTCCATCCTCGTCACTTCTGCGGTTGTCTCGGGATACATGGGAAAGCGGTCCCAAAACGAGTCGCTTGCTGGTCTTGGCATTGTCACAGTTATTGTTGTTGTTGTTGTTTATGTTGATGGAGGAAATTTGGAGAGAGGTATTCGACTCAGAAAAACGGGAATCGTGCAGAGAAAAGCGGGAGCCCCCAGTACTGTTGGACATGTTCTCTGCCATGGCTGATATGGTATGTTGTGCTGTGGAGTGGTGCCGTGTGCAATGCAAAGCAACGCTGTTGGTGCTGGGAAAAGAGACCCGATAAGGAAAGAGGGGTGCCACAAGTGTGGCCTCCAGTCACAATGTGCAGTAATCAGTAATGGCTGAGGGCTGAGGCAGTCAGCGAGATAAGAAATTTTTGCGGTGGACAGGAGGAAGCCTTCACTACAGCCAGGGTTACGAGCTACGACGAGTAAGGGTGACGGGCACGACCTAGCGCAGCAGAAGGACATCCCGCTAGATGGTAGAGCAGCAAAGGAACGGGGTATGGCTCAAAGATGCGCTGAAATGGCTTCCAACACCGACTTTCGGTGCCATATTAGCGTTCAGACTGGTAAATGCATTCACACTCAACACGTTCTTCCAAGCAGATGAGTACTGGCAGGCGTTGGAGCCGGCACATGCGTTTGTGTTCGGATACGGATATCTCACGTGGGAGTGGCAACTTGGGTTACGTTCATATTTACATCCATTGATCTATATGCTCCCATATTGGTTGGTGAAAAGTTTCGAATCGAAGATGGAGGATCCTTACCCTTTCATTTTGGCTGGACCAAAACTGATGAATGCTATAATTGCAGCAGTTGGGGACTACTATTTGTACCATCTCACATTAAGGCTATCAGAAGGTAAAGGTAGGCATTTTGCCAAACTTGTGTCCTTCCTTAGTTTGTTCTCGGCTTGGAACTGGTACTGCTGGTGTCGTTCATTCGCTAACTCGTTAGAGCTTACATTGACAATTGTCGCATTATACCATTTGAAAAGCAGACACATTACTCTATCCTTAATCATTTCAGCATTAAACTGCATTATCCGTCCTACCAACGCCATCATTTGGCTTTTCTATCTTCCAGGTGTATTTCTTCAATTTCCGAAGTATATCATTATCGCACTTCTCATAGCGGCGGGTATCATTGGCTTGGATGGGGGACTAAACTACTACTTCTACTCTGAATTCAAATTGCCGATATGGGAATTCTTCAAATTCAATGTCTTCGACAGTCTATCTTCATTCTATGGTGTCTCCAGGGTTGATTTTTACACTTTCCAAGCTATACCCATTATCATGCTCAATTACCTTCCATTTTTCGTCTATGGGGTTTTCACCACTCCGTGGACAGAATCGAAGGCTTTGATCATCAGCTACATTTCGATTTTCACTCTCATTCCTCACAAGGAATTTAGATTTATATACCCATTGATGCCTTTTCTTCTGATTTATTCAGCAAGTGGTGTACTCAAGATTTCCACAAGAGTGAGCAACAAGATGATGAAATTGATTGTTATCACAACGATGACGCTATCGGTACTACTTGGATATTACTTTTCTCAGATACATGAGTCCGGTGAACTTCAAATACCGACGACTTTGAGAAACCTTGTCTTGGAAGACTACCAGCATAATAATATTGCTAAGTCATCAATAGGTTTTTTGACACCGTGCCACTCAACCCCCTTCCAGTCACATTTCCACTTGAATGAGTCTCGAGCAGACATTTGGTTCCTTACTTGTGAACCACCCCTCCAAAGGAATTTGAAACCGGGTATATCAGTTCAATCGTACAAAGATGAATCTGACTACTTCTACGATAACCCGGTGCAATTCTTGCAAAACAACTTCCCAGCTCTCGTGAATCGGACTTCGGCAATCACACCCACTGGTAAAGATGCTGACTGGCCACATCAGTGGCCTGAATACCTAGTCGTGTTTGCAAATTTATGGGACAATAATTCAGAGCTCCAAGAGTTACTAACCTCAAACTATGAAGTGGTAGAACGTCTTTGGAACGCACCGTTCCACTGGGATGACCGTAGGACAGGCGACTTGCTGATCCTCAAATATTCTCTATAGATTGAATTAGACCTATGTACATAATAGATGACTTAACGCTATTAGATATCCCATCTCGATTTCCCCTTTACTTCTGTCACTGGGTCAATCATGTCATTATCTGTCTGATTCTGCAACAGTTCATCGACTTGTGTTCTTTGGAGAACGTTCCCCACACTCTCTTCCCTGACCTTTATAAGCAGTTCGTCGATGCCCTGCCTTTGCGCTCTGTTGATAATACTTTTAGCCTTCTTCCAATCGTTTTCTCTATATGCCACGTCAAATAAACCAACAACACATTCAGGAACTCCCAACTCTGATCCCAATGCAAACCATTCCCTGGCTTTCGTAAGCTCATTGAACACATTGAGCTCCAAATAACCCAAATTGGCAAATGATTCTCTGAATCCTTCTCCTGCTGCCATCTGAAAATGGTACCTTGCCTTCATTGGATCAATTTCATTGAGTAATCCGAGGAAAAAATGTGCTTGGGCATTATCAGATGCAGGGGCTAGAGAGACTGCACGCTCAAAATGATCTTTAGCTTTAATAAGATCCTGGATCCTAAAGTAAATCATACCCATGCTACGATAAGCAGATGCTGCAACAGTAGACTTATAATCAAGGGTGAGAAAGTGTTCATATAAGGATATTGCCCTAGCCAGTTGCTTAGGTGAGGAGGTGATATTGGTGAATAATGGATCGGATGTGGGTATCAAGTCTATCGTTGAGTCTTCAACTTTTTCCAGCTCCAACACTGGTTCAGCTTCTCCCTTTGTGGCATTCTCTTTCTCTAGAGAATTTGTAAATCCTTTCAACTCCCTATCACCTGCGAGTTTAAAGGCTAATGGATGTTCCATCTCCATGAGTTGCTTGATGTACTTCTTGGCCGTATTCTTATCATCTTCAGTCCATCCTTTCCCATTGTCATCCAACGCCATAAAGGAAAGGGTACAGAGTGCATCCCGAGAACCTCTATCGGCGGCATACTCAATAAGATCATTCTCTAGTTGCAAGAGCAACGGGTTAATAGTGTGAGTCTGCTTCCTTATTTGTGCAAGCACCCTCTGATATATTAACAGGTCGTTTCCTTTAAACTTCACCGGTATTTCCACTTTAGTTCCTTCAGTAGCATCGTAGATAGATTCTATCACTGGTAAGTACTTGTTATAGTTGTGGCGTGCATCGTAATCGAAAAGTAGTCTCGATATGATCTTCCTTGACGGTAAAATATCCATCAATAGAGGTTTTCCACTAGGAATTGTAGAGTAAAATCGTAATCCCTTCTGTATCCCACGTAGCATTTCGTGTGATTTCAATGTGTAGAGTATGTTGTGGTTGGTATTACAAGGAGACTAGGAGAACATCAAATAATGACATGATTTCCAGCTCCAAGTTCCAAGTTTCAAGTCTTCCCCCACCAAAACCAAATTTCACGCCGCCTTTGCAGGGCACCCCATTAAGGATTAAGGCGACGTTTTACGTTTTACGTCTTTGGACTTTCTGTTTGTGAATGCAATATCAAAGTCGGACCACCAATGACTGCAACACGGAAATGACAGAACCTACTTCTGATGAGGTACATCCGATAGAACTAACAGTGCAGGCATTGTTAGACTCTCCCTTAGAAATGCTAAACTTGAATCTCAAATCACTATACGAATCACAGATGATACTACGGTCTATACTCCATAAAATTGAGAGCACCTTACATGAAACTGGTGAAAACCTTCGACGAGGAGCGTTTGCTACTGATAAGTTAAATTATGAAGAACCGAATACTGAAATTCCCGAGCATTTTGACCTGAAAATGTATTTAGAGACGGTAATTCGTATAAGAAAGAAATTGAAAGCTGTGGAGAACATAATCAATGTTGTCGAAACTAGGATTACGAGGATGGAAAAAATGATCCAATAGCGTGTGTACCATATAAGTGGACCTCTTCTTTTGCAAGTACTATAGATGTGAAGATTATGTATGTGTTCTAACACTTAGATTAATACACAAAAAGTTCGTTCATTTTGAGCCCAGTTTCCATAAATGGAATGGGTAGGTTGGGGATTTAAGATGGTACACTTCGACAATGTAACTGTAGCCAACAAATACCACGAGGGAAGCACCTGCTGCAGTCATGAGTATTGTACGTGGTGTTTTCAGCTTTGGCACAACGCATATTAACACGTATAAGGACATTGATAGTGCACCATAGATAACCGACATAATTTGTGTCTCCGCTCCATATTGTAGATTGTGTCCCTGAGCAAAGTAAATGGTATTTCCGTTAGGACCCACTTTGTACACATCTGTGTTTCTGATCTGGTTGTACATGTGGCCTGAGATGAACAGAATGATGAGAGATAATGAGAAAAACTCCCACACTGTCTTATTCTGGACAACTCTCAAAAGAGCTGCTCTAAATTTGTACAAGCCAACCAATAGTATCAAAAAGAAAACAAGACCAGTGAAAACCATAGAATTGGAAGTTGGTGTTTCCATGCTCAAATATTTCACATCCAAACCAGGGATGTTTTGGGCAATCCATCTAGTAACACCGTCGGTATTCTCAACTCCCAAGAAGGAGAATTCGTTGGTGAATCCCGTGAGTTGTGGGCCTCTTCCAGGCTCATAGAAAAATAATCTAGGCACTGCCGTTAACCCTAGCCTTCCGAAATACTCTTGTGCGCTCATGTAGTCGGAGATTGCAAATATGACCTTGGACATGTCATCTTTGCTATCGATTGGGTTGAACATACCACTCTCAGAATCCTTCAAGTTGAGTGCATAATTGTAACCAATTGCCTTGTATTGAGGTCCAAACTGCGTACAGAGGGTACACCCCACGCGCGGATCTTCAGCGGTGAGGTAGATGATGAGAGAAAAGTCCTCATTTTTGATCAATTGCTTGTAATTCTTGTCTGTCACATGGATGAGACCGTCCTTTCCAACTTTTTTCAGGGCGTCAGCATAGGAAAGCGCTGTGACTCCCTGCACGCACAGTAGCAGCCACGCTAGTAGTTCCTGCACTTTCATTGTGTGTTGTTAGATGTTGCAATTGCCCTCTCCGCCACTGGTCCCCCAGACGCCCAAGCAACACTGGGCACTGAACACGTTTCGATTCGTTTCGCTTCCTTTCGCTCTGTGAAACCTGAAAAACATGTTGCCTCTTCCACAGCGGCGGTTGTCGAAACGTCACTGGATACTGGATACTGGAGGTCGGTGTGTTCCGTCTTTCTTCGGGAGACCACGGCGCCACCACGTCCCAAGCAGCGGTGAATAAACACGGCAAACACGGCAGTGCCCCTCAAAGCAACCTTCACTTACACCATACCAAACAACTAACTGCGCAATGTCCCTCAGCACCCTTGATTTGCGCCCGCAGAGTCTGCCATTGGAGTCTCTCAGAAACATCGTTCTCGGTATTGACGTCCAGCACTACCTAAACTCCATCCTGCTCCCCGATGTCGATCCTTACTATGAAGCCATTGGTGGATTTCCTCTATCTTTAGAAGATCGTATCTTGGCCGATGCCGCAGTTCTAGAATCATATGGTATCAAACCTATCTACGTGTTCCCTGGTTTGAGACCTAAGTCTCAATTCATATTAGCTGAACAGACAAGCTTATTGCCATACGAAGAAGAACTTAAGGCTAAGTGGGAGTCAGATAATTTACCGCAATCATACAGACCAAATGCCAATTCATTCGCTATCAGAAAGTTGGCGGACCAACTACTAGTCATCCTTCAAGAGAACGACCTGGAATATTTGATTAGTCCATATACTCAGTATCATCAGTTGATGTACATGATCAAGTCAGAAGTCATCAATTGTATATACTCTTCAAACGACATGCTTTTGCTTCCTGGTTTGGAGAATTTTATTGTCAAATTAGACTTCAACAACAAGAAGTTTGAATTCTTGAACAATGAACTCACTATAAAGTCATTCGGTTTGACATACGCACAATTTAGAGACGTATCCATGGCCACCGGTAATGCCTTCCAACCATTGAAGTTAGTCAAGGAATCGTTTGAGAGCTTGGCCGATGATGTGAAATCAGGACTCAGGAATGTGTACGATGATCTTGCCTCTAAATCAAACGACTACAAGACGTTCATTAATGGTGGTGCTGTCTTGGAATATTGTCCTGTCTTGAAAACCAATGGTAGAGTCGAACAAATACTTGTTGAGAGCTCCGATACATTATTATCGGTCGTCACCGAACCAGAATATAAGAAGTTGGACGATAAGAAGGAGATCCCTAAGGGTTTGAACGACTTATTTGGATCACATTGTCCTGAAGAAGTTTACTTCTATCAATCCATTGGACTCGATGTCTTTCGTTTGATTGAAGCTCTTGATACACAGGTTTACATTGAGAGATTACCACTGGATATGACAATTGATCCTGTGTATGAAAAGCTCATTTCAAGTCATAGATCCATGAGCTTGAAGGAATCTCTTTTCAACTACTTCTCCAGTCTCTTGCATAGATACTATCAACATAGAAAAATTGTTCAAAATACATACTACCCGAGCTCATCTCCGACTGCTAAGCTTCCGATCTCGAAGGCTATTGACTATTCACAAAGAAATGACCCGAGCTTGAGCGGTCTACTTGTCAGACATGGTACGGCAAGGTCATTTGACTTCACTTCTCTCGTTTCGAATTTGAATGACAGCTTCCTAGCGGAATCTTCTCACAGTAATGAAGATTTCCTCAATCCTTCCGAAGCGGCCTTTGCTCACCTCTCCTCTAATTACGAAGTTATCTCAACAAGTATTTTGAGAACACTTTTTGTCTATGGCTTCATCACTAGTGAGAAGAAGGATGGGCCATTCAAGTTAACACCATTAGGACATGCTTTCACCAAATACACAGCTACTCATAAGTCACACATTGAGGTCACTTTACTTCTATTCATTCTCCTACAAAGAGCTAAGGATATTGGCTTCAATGATATATGCAAATTGGATGATTTCACATCCCTCAAGGCCCCAGAATTCACCAATGTTGCCACACTCGCTTTAATCACAAAACTCTCGACCTTATACAAGATCACAAATTGGAAGGATAAGAAATACACGGGACCGGTGTCGCGTCCATTACTACATTTCAATTCTATAATGAATGTCATCCACAATGAGGTTAGAGACTTTGTCGTCGTGCATACTTTGAAGCTCATGTTTGGTAACCGGAATGATGTTGATAAATTCAATCGTGATCATTCTCAATGGCGTTCACTTGCTACGGAAATTCCTTACAAGTCATCGATGTCAAACACTGTTGCAGGTTTAATGGTGCAAAAGAGTATAGAGACATTTGTCAAACACTCATCCGATGCATCATCTCTCACATCTAAGCTTGAGGAAGAACTCGCTTGTTTCAATACATTTGTTGCAAGTCCTATGAAAGAAGTGAAGAAGATACTGTTGTTTGTGAGTGACCTTTCAGATATTGCCGATGTGCTGGAAGAAGTGGACCTCGTGTCGAAAGATGTTCACTTGAGTTTCAGTGCTGTTAAGTCCACTATTGCTGAAATGATGCAAAAGCTTTGAATCTGTTGTTGTAGAATATATCTAAGCGTGTTGTAAATCCACGCAGCTGCTTTGATTGCTTGCCTGCCATGTCATAGAATAATCATATTATGTATGTATGTAAGTTCGTCTATTTATATAATGTGGATATAATGAATATGTAAGATAGTTCAGTTGAAAATAGTTCAGTCAAGGCATTAATTGAGGGATAGGATCTAGTATTGGAAAAGATCCATGCAACGTACCATCATATCCGTGATCAAATCTATCTGCTGTTGAGCGCCATTCCAGTCTTGCTTGTCCAGCGCATCCCAAACTCCTGGTAATGCTTGTTTTGGAGACACGGACTTATCGTTAGATGTTGGATGTCTAAGCTCGGGTTCCTTTTCAATACCGTAAAAGACATTTCCGTTCCATGGATTCTTGTAAGTTCCATCAATGGATATCATCACCTTGGTCATCAACAGGATTTTAGCATTCCAATCCCATCTATTCACACTCAAAAGATTAGGCTCGGACCCACGACCATTATCACAGATGTCATTCCAAGTCGAGACAAATGCTTCGTTTTGTTCTGATATGAACATGAATCTTCTTGTCATCTCTTCGAGTCTTTGGAGTTGTAGATTTCCATCATTCAATTTAGAATATTGGATCACCTCTTCAACATTATGTCTAAAATTATCAATCATATCATGAATATTATGAGGTAGAATAGGGATATCCGCTAGCTTGACAGCTATGGACGCAACAAGTTTGGTCATAAAGGAATGCTTAGACATGTCTGGATCTAGTAAGCTCTTTCTAAAATTCGCAAATGTATCTAAGCATGAGTTCTTCGGATACTTCGGGTTGACGAACCTTTCATATTCGTTTTCGTTGGCATGTACATCTTTTCTCTCGGTCAATTTCAGTGAAATGGATCCTACTCCAAAATGTTCTTGCATGACAAAACTGTTGGACGCAGGCCCAAGATCATATTTTATATCTTTCAAGTTATTGAGCTGAACTTCTGGTATAGAGGTATTAGATTTCATCATCTCATTCAATGATTGTTTGATAAGTGACGCAAATAAGGGGTCTGAAGATATTTCAAGATCATTACCTTGAATAATGTCATCCAAATCAATATATGCATAGACGTCACGTTTCATGAACTCTGAGTTCTTGACAGCAAAATTTGTAGCTCCTGCAAGATTGTATTTAGATCCCGTAAAGGATGCAAAATAGATTGATCTCAAAGGACGCCACATGAGAGATGATGACATCTCACTGAAAATATTCATCAATTCAAGGAGAATTGCAGAACCTGAGCTTTCGGTTGCTCCATAGCACATGGTATCCCTTGAAGCTCCAATGATTATAGAAAATGTATCTTGTTCAATACCCTGTAACTTCCCTAGAAGGTTCCAAGATTCTTTGTAAGGCCTCTGAGTTAGGCTATTTTGGAGAAGAATTTCGTCGCTCTTGCCAGACCAAACAGAAATCCTCTTATCATTGATTTGGATATCCCATTCCTCAATCCGAGAGCCTTGATTGGATAAATGGTCCATTATGGTGATGAAGTCCTTCCATTTGATAGGCATTGAAGGGATGGCAGGCATAACACCAGATCTGTGGAGTTTTTCATCCATATCTCCATTATGATCCATATTGGATCCTGAAGACCTTCCTGATGCAAGTATATTCCCTGGATACTTCTCCGTGAATGCGACAGGTTCCCTCTGAATTGACTCTAGGTCATAATACATATCCATTTCAGGGTCACTGATGAAAAGTACTCCCGATGCCCCCCTTTCTTGAGCGTATTGCAATTTCTTATTGGCTGCATATATTCTACCGTACTTCATCAATAGGATGCATCCCTTCACATCAATACCTCTGGACTTGAGAAGTCCGTAATCTGCAAGGGTACCATAATTGGCGTAGATGAGTTTACCCTTAGATGACATATCTCTTGAACCTGGGTTAAAAGCGAGCTTATAATAATCATTCTCAACTCCATCGTCCAACTCCTCCTTTAAGTCGCAATCCACCAACAACTCGGTGTCGTGTAAGAGTTGTACCTTTGGATCTAATGGGTAGTTCGTGTATGTTTCAAATATCACATCAGGATTCATTTCTAGTCGGCTTTTCAAAATCAAGTCTTGGAAGTATCTAGCTAATGCCAAGTCCCCAGATGTTCCTGACAAATGAGGCATAGATGATAAATATTCTAGGTTTTCTTCGAGTCTCTGTGGATCGACAGAGAGTTCGATGAACTCCAGTAGCTTCTGAGGATCCATGAAATCAGATCTCGAGCCAACAACGCCATCTGGATTCAACCCGGAGAGCGATGCTAGATACAGTACCACTGCAAAAAAGAAAATGTACAACATACGCTTAACAATGAGTGGGTTCCCGATCTTCCCTATGTAGTACTCAAACCTTGCGTTGGAATAACAGTACAATTGGTAAACCGGATCTAGTGCTTTGTTGATAGGCTGTACGACCCTTCTATTGAATGAGTTGGCGAATATCCCCGCCTTTGTACGGAAGCTCGTTGTGGTATTCTCTGCATCTGCTACTTCAGATTCGTCAATATCAAATTCGTGGAATGATGATGGTTCGTATGCTGGTGGCAAATCTGATGGTAGCTCATGGTTGTCGTTTTGTGAAGCGTTTGTTGTATCTCCGATGTTTCCATGTGAGAAGGATCCTTCCTGTTCTTGTAATAGATTAGAATTTCTTTCAATGTCAGGAGGTGAGTCGCCAGTATCGTTTGACGCTGGTATGGGTATGTATTTGTTATTTGCGGGCATCTTTGTATCGTCAATGTGATGTTCGGATTCTAGATGGAGGTAATTTGTAATATCCGAGGCGTAGTGCCTGACTGCGCTATTTTCGGATTATGGCGGGACAAGGAACAAGCTGGTTGTATCCTATGCAAATGAAATGCAAAGAGAACTGCTGGTGTATGCTTATGCTATTGGTTCCTGTGTAGATGTCCTGCTGAAGGTGGGTCCCGTTGCCGAACGTGAAACGTGTGGAATGAGAACAGAGAACAGAGAACAGAGAACAGAGAAGAAAGAGGCGGTGTCGTGTGTCGTGTGGCATGTCGCTTGTTTGTATGGACGCTGTCGCTCTCTCCGGAAAACATGGCTTCTTACGTCTTGTATGCTTAGTTGACGACCGAGGAATAATGTTTCCTGGCACGGTAAACAGCAGAGGAACAAGCAGTTTGCTGCAAACCTGGAGCCTGTATCATGGGAAAGAGCTATAACATTGCCCTTGTGTCGGACTTCTTCTACCCCCAGCCCGGCGGAGTGGAACTTCATATCTACCATCTTGCGCAAAACTTGATAGATAGAAACCATAGTGTTGTCATCATTACTCATGCCTATGGCGACAGGCAGGGGATACGAATATTGACTAATGGCTTGAAGGTTTACTATATACCTGCGGTGATATTCTTTCGACAGTCAACGTCACCAACTGTCTTTTCATCATTCCCGATTCTAAGACAGATCTTCATTAGGGAACAGATAGACATCGTGCATGGGCATGGTAGCTGTTCGTCTCTATGTCATGAGGCTATAGTTCACGGTAATACTATGGGACTGAAGACAGTCTACACCGATCACTCGTTGTTCGGTTTTGCTGATGTCACATCGATTATTCACAACAAATTGCAGAAGTTCACTTTGTTAGATATAGGACATGTTATCTGTGTCTCACATACTTGCAAGGAAAATACAGTTCTAAGGGCTTCTCTAGATCCCTCTTTAGTGAGTGTCATACCAAATGCTGTGGTCCATGACGATTTTAAGCCGGCCTTGTCACGGCCATCGTTGAATAAGATCACGATTGTTGTCATATCAAGATTGTTCCAAAACAAAGGTGCGGACTTATTGACGGCAATAATACCTAGGATATGTTCTGATAGATCAGATATACGATTTTTGATTGCAGGTGATGGGCCCAAGTTTATCGATTTGGAGCAAATGCGTGAAAGATATCAACTTCAAGATCGTGTTGAACTTATAGGCAGTATACGGCATGAGCAGGTGCGCGACGTTATGGTGCAAGGCCAGATTTACTTACATCCATCTTTGACAGAAGCTTTTGGGACTGTTCTAGTGGAAGCTGCATCTTGTGGATTACTAGTTGTGACTACCAACGTTGGTGGCATACCTGAGGTTTTGCCAAGTAAGATGACCGTTTTTGCACAACCGGAAGAGGATTCCTTGGTGGACGCGATCAATAAAGCTGTCAATAAATTAAAGGAAAATAAAGTGGATACTTCGACATTCCATTCTCAGATAAAGCAAATGTACGGCTGGGCTGACGTTGCAATGAGGACTGAAAAAGTTTATGATGGTGTATATGCGCGGGAAAACACACCCTTGATCAATAGACTCATCAAGTTCTACAACGCAGGTTCGTGTGCGGGTTTGCTCTTTGTTCTCGTTATCGTTACAGACTTTCTCATTCTTGGTGTTTTGGAGATTTTTTACCCGAAAAGAAAGATAGATTTGGCTAGAAAATGGCCAAAGAAGAATAAAGCTAAATGGGGAAATCAAGTGACTGAAAATGGAAGGACCCAGTCTGGTGAGATAGACGCATTCGAAAAGCGAAATCCTTACAAGTTATCCTGTATGCTCGCCAAATAAAGCCGGTACACTGGTTTTATCCACTATTATTTAATACTTGTTGCTTTAAGATAGGTAGGTTTATGTGTATATAATTCATGGTGGTACACATGCATCTCTCAACCAAAGTATTTGTCATAACCAGTCAAGACAAATCTGAACTTAACATCATTCTTTACCATTCTCTCCCATGCGGTCTTGACGTTTTCCACATTGATGTCAATCGTCTCGATCATCGGCTTGATGTTGTGTTCGGAAGCAATCTTGAGCATGTATTCAATATCCTTTGGTGAGCCAATACAAGATCCACCAACTGAAATACTACTCATCAACATTTGGAAGGGTGTGAGAACTAACTTTTCAGTAATGGCTGGGGCCGTAATAAAAATCAATTGACCGAATGGGCTCAATAAGTTCAAAACACCATCCATTTCACCTTCGTTGAAGGTAAACGCAGTGTTGACAATCAAATCAAGAGAGTCTTCATATTTTTGTGCAAAGTCTTCTTCGTTGGTTGCAATGTAATGATCTGCGCCAAGTTTATTCAATGCCAAATCTTTCTTATTGTTGTTTCTAGAGATTGCAGTGACTTCAGCTCCAAGTGCCTTTGCAAATAAAATAGCCATGTGACCAATACCACCAATTCCATTGATACCAACTTTAGTACCCTTCTTGACACCATATGTCATCATTGGTCTGAAGCCAGTGATACCACCACACAACAGTGGTGCAACATCGTTAGTTTCCATGTTATCAGGAATCTTGAAAGCAAACTGGCTGTTGACTCTCACGTGAGAAGCGTAACCTCCTTGTGCCTTATCGCCACTTGGGTAAACGCTTCTATAGGTCTGTACTTGCTTCTTGCATGTGTTTTCGTGATCATTTTTACAACGAGTGCAAGCATTACAGCAGTCACATTGTGCACCAACGCCGACTCTGTCACCGACCTTGAATCTAGACTTATCGCCAGTGGCAGTGACAATACCAACAATTTCATGGCCAACGGCAAATGGGGCATAAGCATTGCCCCAATCGCCTCTCGCTGCATGAATGTCGGATCCGCAGATACCGCAAGCTTGGATCTTAATCTCAACATCTTCTGGACGCAAGTCCTGTGGCTTGTAAGTGAATTCTTCTGGTGCTAACCAGTTGTCAAAGTCAGTGACTCCAATTGCTCTAATTTCTTTGAGTTCAGACATTGTAAGGTTCGTGGTTGTTTTTGTTTTTGTTGTTGCTTTCAGATGTATATACTACTGCTGTAACTGAACTGCAAGTACTCTCGTAAGTGTCAAGGTACAATAGAAAGCATTTACTCGCCTTTTATAGGGCTGAGGTGACCCCATTTCTCACATGCAAGTAAGGAGATTAAAATTACGCAAACAGGGTCTGACGGATTTAGGATTTAAAATTCTGATATCAGAGAACAGCGAGATTTGAGGACTGGCCAACTCTGTATATGACGCAATAGTATGCAACGTAGAGTGTATTGGGCACTATTTGTAGAGTGTATCGAAGCTTAATTTTGAAACCTTTATCACCCCCATGCTTTGCCCACGCCCAAAGCGATTTAAGCTTAAGCATGAAAAATGTGGTGGAGATAAGCGCCTCGGAGCTCGAAGCTCGGAGTATGGATCGGGACAGGACAATGGGAAAAGCTGTACAACGAAGTTGTTACGTAAATTAAGGTTTCGTATGAGGGAACGAAGAAATGAGTCCATACAACGTGTTCGACCTAAACGGCGGTCATAGTGGCCGACGAAGACTGCATCATCAAAAGAAGATTTTCTCTAGTCTCTCATCGCAACTATAAAGTTTGTCCATTGTAAACTTAACCCTTTGTTAGCACAGAGATTGCGATATTTTTAGCCATTGTCCAATGCAGCTTGAGCCTGCACTATTCATGTTAAAAGTCCGCTTTGTTGCATTGTCCCAGTCGGGTAACTTTGCACAAAGCCTTTGATTTTTAGCATTGTTTTTATTAATAGCTGGGTTATAAAAGATCATTATTTCACTAGATAAGAAAATAGTATACAGTTTTATGTTCATCAAATTTAGTTCTGGGCATCGAAGTACTTTTCGTAACCAGTGAGGACGAATCTGAACTTGACGTCGTTCTTGAGCATTCTTTCCCATGCAGTCTTGACGTTTTCAACGCTGATATCAAGAGTTTCAATCATTGGCTTAATGTTGTGCTCGGAAGCAAGCTTGAGCATGTATTCAATATCACTTGGGGAACCGATTATGGAACCTGCAACAGAGATGTTGCTCATCAACATTTGCATTGGGGAAAGTGCCAATCTTTCGGTGATTGGTGGTGCAGTGATGAAAATCAATTGACCGAATGGGCTCAATAAGTTCAAAACACCATCCATTTCACCTTCATTGAAGGTGAATGCAGTGTTGACAATCAAATCAAGAGAGTCTTCGTATTTTTGTGCAAAGTCTTCTTCGTTGGTTGCAATATAGTGATCAGCACCAAGGCTCAATGCAAGTTCCTTCTTGTTGTTGTTTCTAGAGATTGCAGTGACTTCAGCTCCAAGTGCCTTTGCAAATAAAATAGCCATGTGACCAATACCACCAATACCGTTAATACCAACTCTAGTACCCTTCTTAACACCATATGTCATCATTGGTCTGAGAGCAGTGATACCACCACACAAAAGTGGTGCAACAAAGTTAGTTTCCATGTTATCTGGAATCTTGAATGCAAATTCACTGTTAACTCTAACGTGAGAAGCGTAACCACCTTGAGCTGGCTTGCCGCTTGGGTACACACCCATGTATGTACCAACTTGCTTCTTACAAGTGTTTTGAATACCATCCTCACAACGCTTACAAGTGTGGCAGCAATCACATTGAGCACCGACACCAACTCTGTCACCAACATTGAATCTAGCCTTTTCACCAGCTGCAGTGACAATACCGACGATCTCGTGACCAACAGCAATTGGAAGGTATGGTCTACCCCAGTCACCTTGTGCTGCATGGATATCAGAGCCACAGACACCACATGCTTGGATCTTGATTTCAACGTCTTCAGGACGTAACTCTTGTGGTTCGTAAGTGAATGCTGCTGGTTGCTTCCAGTTTTCAGCGTCAGTGACACCAATTGCTCTAATTTCCTTTAAGTCAGACATTGTATTTGGTAGTGTAGTGTAGTTTTGATGTTGTTGTTGTTGTTGTTGTTATACGGAAAATTTGACAGGACAATTGAATAAGTTGAACGAATGGATCAAGCAAAATGAAATGACGGGGTAGAAGATCCTTTTATACATCTTTTCAAAAAAATTAGATTTGTCAGTTCAAAAATGTTAAATCCATTTTCCGTGTATTCTCGAATCGATTCTCCAGATTTGAAATGAAAGCTCTATGCTTAAATTTTCTGGAAAAAGAAACGCGGATTTTGCAATTTCGGAATTACGTCAACGCTTCTCGGCATCTCGCGGCACCGTTGAAACACCGGTCCGCGGAAAAATCCACTGGCATATTATGGGGACTCAGCAACTGCTACCCGTTGTATAATTACCAGGCTAGGATGTACTACAATGTGCAGTCGACTTCAAGACATTGACGGGTTGGGCATCTACACAAAACAATTCATCAATCCTTAACCGCAACTCAATTGAAGGAAACTTCCAGGTGCCCATGTGAATAAATGCACCCTCATCTTACGCGACATGCCCGGAAAGCGTGCAAGCAAATTTGCAACATTCTATAGCTCGTAGTTTCAGTTTTTCCATACTTAATTCCGCCTCAGACGCGGATTATAAGCTTGACTATCTCCGCACTCCATAAATCTCGGAGTGTAAATGTTACACATGGTCAAATCGGTTTATATGCTGCCCTATATGAAGGACGCGTGCTACTAACTGTCGATGACAAATACATGATTAGGCGAGTAGTACCTCAAACAGACTGTCTATCTGTGATATCGCACTGCGAGGCGTTGACGGAGATAGTTTTGGCTTAGAAATTGGGACGTATGTGGCAGCTGATGATGATATAGTGGTAAGCTTTTTGATTAGGGCACGTTGTCTTTTCATGGTTGCCAGTTGTTCTGTCTTTCTAAAAGTATCAATGCTAAACTCGGTGGCAAAGTGGGGTGATATACCGTACTTTGCTAGCTTTCGATGGAGATTCTCAATCTCTTCCTCGAGCCCTTTCAACTTTGCATCTGATTCTTTCAGAGCTTCATCTTGTTCCTTTCGGATGTGATCATAGCTGTTCAACTTGCTTTTCAGATGCTGGATTTCACTCTGAATATGTCTCTCATCAGTCAATTTGGCCTCTAAGATTCTAATTCTCATCCCCAGTTTATTAATGATTGTCTGTTTTTCTTCATCATCCGAGTTGAGGTCTGTGGCTGTCTGTGGCTCTTGTATGGTTGGTGGTGAAATCAACGGCTGGGGGCATTTCTCGACTGCTACTACCGTGAAGGAAGCTTTGCCTGGGCTCTTGCAATCTTCCACAAACTCTTCCACGGTTCCATCGAGAACAATTCCTTTATTGAGATCTCTGAGGTGTTCAATCTGGGAATATGGCTCCTCGTCTATGAGCCCCAATTCTCGCACTTCTTGTAGCTTGTACAAAACCAGTTCTCTGAGTAGAAGAGATTTTTCAAAAGATTCGGACCAGCAATCATCCTTCAAATCAATCATCAGTTCTTCATTGGACATTGAGATAATGAAACTCGCCTCATTGGCTTCATCGTTACCTTTCACCCAGTTGACTATACCCTTGATAATTTTCTCCGTGACTACTGAGTACTTACTTGCAAGGACATTGTCTTCGTCATAGAGGGCAAGATAATATATCGCTTGCAGGTTCATCTCAGTGATATCCCATTGTCGTAGTTGTTCTTTTGTCTCGCAAAGGTCTCGTATCACTGGTAAAAATCCCTTTAGCGTGTATAGAGATTTGAGAAACTGGATACGTACTCGTCCTTTCTGTGAGATGTGTGCGCCCTCACAGATCTCGGAGAGCAGATGTTCGAATGATCCCCAAGCTGTCAACAGAAGACTTATGTAGAAGCCTTTATAATTGACAGCGCTTTCATTCGTGGATTCCATATTTGATATCCTTCGCCTATATGTGGATATCAGATCATCGGCCTTTGCCAATTTCAATTGCATATCATCAAGAGTTTTATCTTTGGAATGCAGTTGTAATTCAGACTCTTGCAACAGATTGTTGAGTTCTTTCTCGGTTTGCTCGTAACAGGATATGAGCTCTTTGTTACCCTGGAGTACTCGTTCCAGTTCCTTAAGTCGTTCGGATAGTTGTTCAATTTGTTCTGATAGTTCTGTATTTTGCAAAGATAATTTCTCCACGAGCATTTCTGATTCATTCATGTCATCAATGACGTTTCTGTCATTGTTAGTATAAGACTTAAATTTGGACTCGAGTTGTAATATATCAGATTTGAGTGACTTGATGGTGCCTATGTATTGATATTCCTTTTCTGTAAACTCTTCTCTCAATTGCAAGAGTTGAATTTCCAACTTCTTATTTGCCAATAAAGTAACTTGATCTTGATCATTAAAAGCTGGGTTTGTCTCACTTGAAGCAAGCAGTTTCAACGCTTCCTGTTCAATGCTCAAGTTCTGGAATTTTTCAGAGATTTGTTCACGATCTTCAACAACGCAACCGTACTCTATTTGTAACTTCTCCAGTGTTGAGAGAAGGTTCAAATACTCTTCTCTGAGAGTTGCAAAATAGTGGTTTATAAGAAGTGATTTGCTCTGTTCACTCAATGATTTTATTTGCAATAGTTCACTAAAGGAGAGTAGATGAGCATTATCGGGTTTTGTGAATATGGCAAAATTAATCTCATGATCTCTTTTGCTGTTATCATCCTCATCTTCATCCTCATCCTCACATACATTGGCATCTCCTCCTGTGTTGAGTGATCTGGTGAAATAAGTCTGTCCCTGTACAGAACCATTGTTCTTTGCAAATTTTGTGCATTCGGGCACCAATTCGAGTCCTAACCATTGACCCTCTGCGAAATGCGTATTACCGAAATAACGCACTGAGCCCACTATCGTTGTTGAGGAGCGGGCTAGGTAGATTGCCACCGGAGAACCTATAGGGAAATCATCACATGCGTACTGTTGGGACATCGACAAAGTAAATAGTGGGGGGGCTAAGTCTGTGATGTCGTGTAGATACGTGGGCTGTTCGGTTGTATTACGTCTAAAGGCCGTAAGCAGTTAGTTAGATGTTCTGAGGACACTTAGTGTTGACCTTTGATCTTTGATTGTCGCGTCGTGCGTCGCGCGTCACGTAATTGCAAAGAGAAAGAGGATGTTGATTTCATTTAACGTCTGGGGTCTGGGGGCACTTTACTTAAGAAAGTTGAAACACATTGGTATCCATCTGAGTGGACCAGTGTGTCATACCGTTCCACACAGTAGACAACGATGAACAGCGGACTGGGTTTGAACAAGACTGCGAGACAGGCCAAGGTGGAGCTTCTCAATGAGCAAAAGCAGGAGATACGAGAGGCATTCACGCTCTTTGACATGAATAATGATGGGTTTCTCGACTACCACGAGTTAAAAGTTGCCCTTCGTGCACTCGGATTCGACATGAGCAAGAAAGAGGTATTGGCCGTTATCGAGGAGTATGATAATAGTGGGAAACGGGTTATCAGCTACGATGATTTCTACAGATACGTTGCCGCTAAGATGGTTGAGAGAGATCCCGTTGAGGAGATCAAGCGTGCGTTTGAGCTTTTCGACGACGACCACACGGGAAAGATCACACTTAAGAACTTGCGACGCGTTGCTAAAGAGCTGGGCGAGAACATGGGCGACGATGAGCTCGCGGCAATGATCGACGAGTTCGACCTCGATGAGGACGGAGAGATCAGCCAGCAGGAGTTCATTGCACTCTGTTTGGAGAACTGAACTTAAACTGAGCTGAACAATACACCTTTCTTTACCTTACTTTACCTTACCTTACCGTTATCCTTCTCTTTACCTTTACCTTTACTATACGATACCCTCCAACTGCCGTGCGGAGAAAGTGAAATCGCCCCTCGCTGTTGCCCTGGTTGCCCCGTTGCCCTTTTTCTTCATTCATTATGCGGCTCCACGCGCGGCGGAGGAGAGCGCACCGGGATGAAATAGAGAAAAGGGAAAAGGAGAAAGGAGAAATTCAGCGCCTGGGGGAGAGCGGCTACTACTTCACGAGCAGCTGGCGGGAACGACGGCAGAGAGAGGGAAGAGGGGAAGAGAGAAGACAGCAGTATATAGCACGCAGTAAGCAGTAATAGCAATAGCAATAGCAACAGCAAAAGCAAAAGCAACAGCAATGCTCTCTCAATACGCACGTCTCGCTAGAAGCGCAAGAGCCCTCCACACCCTTCCAGCCGCAAAGCACGAGCTCACCCGTGTCGAGAATGGTATTAAATACATGACCGTCAGAGATGCACTTAACCTGGCTATGCAAGAAGAATTGGACAGAGATCCAGATGTTTTCCTTATGGGTGAAGAAGTCGCACAATATAACGGTGCCTACAAGGTCTCTAGAGGTCTTTTGGACAAATTTGGTCCAAAGAGAGTTATTGATACTCCAATTACTGAAATGGGTTTCACCGGTCTGTGTGTCGGTGCAGCATTCTCTGGTTTGAAGCCAATCTGTGAATTCATGACCTTCAATTTCGCTATGCAATCCATCGATCAAATTATTAACTCTGCTGCAAAGACTTATTACATGTCTGGTGGTAAGATGCCTGTCAACATCACTTTTAGAGGTCCAAATGGTGCAGCTGCTGGTGTCGCTGCTCAACATTCTCAAGATTATGCTCCTTGGTACTCTGCTATCCCAGGTTTGAAGGTTCTCTCTCCATACTCTGCTGCTGATGCAAAGGGTCTCTTGAAGGCTGCAATCCGTGATCCAAACCCTGTCGTCTTTTTGGAGAATGAATTATTATATGGTGAATCTTTCGCAATCGAAGATGATGTGTTATCCCCAGATTACGTCTTACCAATTGGTAAGGCAAAGATTGAACGTGAAGGTAAGGACGTTACCGTCATCTCTCACTCTAGAAACTTGATTTTCTGTATGGAAGCTGCAAAGGTCGTTAAGGAAAAATATAACGTTGACGTTGAAGTTCTCAACCTTAGATCCATCAAGCCATTGGACTTGGATACCATCTTTGCTTCCATCAAGAAGACCAACCACGCAATCACCGTCGAAGCAGGCTTCCCTCAATGTGGTGTCGGTTCAGAAATCTGTGCTCAAGTCATGGAATCTGAAGCTTTCGACTACTTAGACGCTCCAATGGAGAGAGTCACCGGTTGTGAAGTGCCAACTCCTTACGCTAAGGAATTAGAAGACTTTGCCTTCCCAGATACTCCAACTGTCGTTAGAGGTATTGAAAAGGTTTTGTCTTTGGGTGAATGGGCTTAAGTTTCTGCCATTTCCCACTACTCTCCATCAAGCAACATTCCTTCTAACCACTCCTCATCCCCCCACTAAATTCCACGCAAAAATATATAGTACGCAGTGTTATTTTATAAACGAAACTCGTACTGACGAGCTATTTATCGGGCATCACCCTATTTAATCTGCACCCTGTACTTATTTATACTTAACAAAAAAAAATTCAAAGTTCCACTTAACAAAGTAATATACATCTATCTAATCAGATTTCATTTCTGAATCTTCTTCATCTTTTTAACTCTATCGACAACTCTGGCCAAACTCATCTTGACGTCCTCCGATTGGAAGTTATCAACATCAAAGTAATCAGGTGCATATTCGACCAACCATTCAGGTCTAACACTCGTCACCGTACGTATGTAATTCTTCGATGTAAGCACAAATTCATTGTATATAACCCATTCATCTTGTTGTGCAAGGACCGTACTAGGGTGTAATAGTACATCTTGACTATCCTTGATGGTGATGTATCCTTTACCTGTACTCTTCTTCTTAGCGACTTGCATGAAAAATCCATTGGCAAGTGCCTTTCTTATATTATCATAATATGAGGGACTCTCGAAATCACCAGAAATTAATTCAATGTCATGACTCTCCATCATTCTTCTCAATTGTTTACGAACACTCTGTGCAGATTTGAGCGATCTAAAATTGAGGAAGTTGGAAAGACACCATTTCCTTTGTCCAATCTCATAAGCTTCATCACTCTCAAATGAATGGTAGACGTTCAATAACGTCAAATGGTCACCATCAGGATGTGCAAATAATTTCTTACATTCTTCAGCGGCTCTCTTAGCACCTTCACCAGATGGTCTAATGAAAACGTTTGGTACTGATAACATGGAAACAATAGTGAGAATTTCTTCCGAACATTTGAATGCAGGTGATCCAATAAGTAGTACCGCTAACATAGGATCTAATGGGAAGACACTCGCCAACCTACCAAGGGACGTCAATGCACCCTCGTCATCGATACAATCCAAATAGTTCAACTCTTCAAGTGCTCTCATCATAGTCTCTGGTGCTGGAGGATCCATGAAATCGAAATGAACGAGATCATCAATACCCAATTTTTTCAATTCCAAGACGGTATTTGCCAAATTGGATCTCAACACTTCTGGATATGATTGTTCAATCAATTCCTTTTGGAATGCTTCCTCTGTGTAAAGTCTGAAACATTTACCAGGTCTAGTTCTACCAGCTCTACCAGCTCTCTGTTGTGCAGATGCTTTTGAGATTGGAGATACTAAAAGAGATTCCACTCTGATACGTGGATTGTACACCTTTTGCTTTGAAAATCCAGGGTCAACAACATAGACGATACCATCAATAGTCAAAGAAGTTTCGGCAATATTCGTGGAGATGATGATCTTTCTACCAGGTCTACCACCCTTAGTGAATGCTGGTGGAGCAGGTTCGAAAATTCTCTGTTGTTGATGAGGTGGTAAAGAACCGTATAATGGGTACACCTTGAGTGGACCACATCCTTCATCTCTGACCAATTGGTCACCCTCCATGGAGATTTTCCTCACTGCATCTTCAATCTCTTCTTCACCTGTAAGGAAAACGAGAATATCACCCTCATCCTCTGTTGCGTGGATTTGTAAAACGGTACGAATTGCTGCATCAAGATAATCTCTTTGGAATTCTCTAGTATAATAAATCTCAACTGGGAAAGTTCTACCTGGAACTGCCAATAGAGGTGCATTGTTGAAATAACCTTGGAACTTCTCAGCATCCAAGGTAGCGGACATGATAATAATCTTCAAATCCTTCCTACGTTCACTCAATTGTTTGAGTAAACCCATCAAAATATCAGTTGCTAGAGTACGTTCGTGGGCTTCATCGAGAATGATACATGAATAACGGCTCAAATTGTGATCTTCCATAGCTTCTCTCAAAAGCATACCATCGGTCATATACTTGAGAACGGTTTTGTTCGAAGTCATGTTCTCAAAACGGATATTATAACCGACTTCTTCACCCAATTTGACATCCATTTCATCGGCAACTCTAGCTGCAACGGACATTGCCGCAACACGTCGAGGTTGTGTACATGCAACTTGTTTACCGACTAAATGTGGCATATCATCATAAAGAACAAATTGTGGAACTTGAGTAGTCTTACCAGAACCAGTCTCACCAACGAGGACCATAACCTGCGTAGCGTGGAACATTTGCAAGAACTCGGCACGTTGTTGGTGAATTGGTAAATCATGACGAACTTTTAAAATATCGAAATACTTAGAACTGAATTTCTCACCAGTGAAAGGGTTGGTCTCTGCAGATGCCAATCTCTCAGCTTGATCAGACGTAGTTTTGTGACGTTGTTCGATGTTGAATTCACCACCATCGTGGAATTGTAAGTTGTCATCAAATCTTGGCTTTGGGTGTGCTTGCAATTCCGCCTCAGCATGTTCTGCCTCAATTTCGGCAACAGAACCGTGGTTGTGGCTCTTCTTAGATTTTTTAACAGGTCTCTCGTCTGACATTTGCTCTCTGTTGTGCCTTATAACTGCTAATGTCCTGTTCAGCCATTACCTGTTGAGAACTTGCCGTTGTTCCTGCTTGAATTGGGGATGATTTTTTGTTTCTACCCGTGATACTGAAATTTTTTTTCATTGCGAATTTCGCATTTTTTACGAATAAACCGCCTATCGCTTAACGCCTAACGCCGCGGACAATGGTTTTTTTTCGCTTTTCGCTTTTCGCATTTCCCCGTTTTTTCAGAAAATTTAATTCTATTGCTGGTCCCGACCCGCTCCGAGTGGTGCAGCTTGCTGTGGGTATGTGACATGGTTTGTGGGTCGTTCTTACAAGATGCACGGATACTGGGGGGCGCTCCACTGCACAGTTCAATTAAAGCAGTCTCCTTCCGCATACACATCTGTGACGTCGACAGAGCTTCCTATATTGCGTGCTGGCACACTCAAACTCTTTGCCATCCTCTCTACACCAAATCCCCCACCCCCTTTTTCCCGTCCCAGGAATCAGAAATCGGAAATCGGAAATCGGAAGCGATCTACTCTCGAATTGTGAAATAAAAAGGTAACCAGTTCAGATCTTGCAATTTTCGATACACCCTATAAACATTTCTCTCTACAAGCTCCAGAATTGCATGCTAGATAAATCAAACAATATCTATTAGGCTCTTAAGAAGATATACACACTTCGCCAATTCCATTGGCATCTTCTTGCCCTTATCTATAACACCGATTATCAGTACATTATAATCCACCCAATCACCAAAGAGGAGGACAAATAATCCAGCAAGATAGTAACTTTGCTGTAGGGAAAATACAGCTGGTGACCCTTCAAAATTACTTAAAACGCCAAGCAAATAATAACCAGGTTAACAATTATATTACAAAGAAAAGAGAAAACATCACGTGTCACAAGCTTGACATTGAACTTTTGAAAGAAACAAAGAAAGAAACAAAGAACTAGAAAAGAACTACAACAATTAACTAAAATCAAAGTGATGTCAGATAAATTAGAAACCCCCGTTAGTTCTTCCAATGACGTATCCTCAACCGAAGCCGTCGATACTCTTGACAGGCCAGGAAATAAGAGAAAGTATAATTTCCAAAGAGCCAGCATTGCCTGTGAGCAATGCAGGAGGGCGAAGACCCGTTGTAACTACATAAATGATGGAAGTACCTGTTTCAGGTGTGAAAACCTATCACTTAAATGTTCACTCAGTGGTCAGAAGGTGGACCCAACTACTTCCAGCTTTCAAAAGGCTGCAACCATTAAAGTTAGAGAAGACGTGGAAGAATCAAAGAGAGATAAGAGGAAGAAAAGAATGAAGGCACTGGCAACGGCAAGTGCCATCTCTCTCACAGGTTATACTCCAAGCTCTACCGTTGAATCATTTTCCACAGGTAGATCAGATGACATGGACATGTCTTCTAATGCAACCTCTAACTCATCCCCAGGTCTCTCGGACCCGAACGCTTTGATGCTGCTCAACAACAAGATTGACAAATTGGGCTCCATTATTAATATGTTAGTCGAAAAATCTTGTCTTGGTGACTCCATCAACGCTTCAACAAGTTCAAATATTATCCAAAATAATGCTGCTACTGCTCTTTTCGAATCTCAGTTGAACACACCTACTGACCCGAGAACGAATAACCCATTCCCACCTGGCAGTCAATCAGGTTTGGATACTTCGTTCTTGAGCAAATTATATGCGCCACCTTCCCTACAATCAAAACTTCCTAGCATGAACCAACCAAACTTAGGATCAACAAATAGCTTCATCAATGCCAACAAGGCACCTGTTTTACAACCATCTATTGCACCATTAGCTCGTCCTTATCTACCACCTGCAACTACAATGCCTCCAAATCAGATTTCAAATTTCCCAGGTATGATGCCCTCTGGTATTCACGGTCAAACTCAACAGAATACAAATCAAGGCAATCTAACTTTGAATACCAATAGTAGTGGTCATGAGAATGACGCATTTTTCTTTTTGAATGCACCATATCTAGACATGATCAACGTCTCGGAGAACATGGGTCTTCCATTCTCTAAAGAAATCGGTTTCGATATCAAAAGAGATTTGGTGCTACTCTCGATACAAGAAAGATATGACCTAATCAACAGAAAACTTTTAGACTATGAAACTTGCTTTAGATTAGTAGAAACTGCCTTGTTGCATTATGGCAAATGGATCTCATATGTTAAAACAGATTATAAAGCTTGGTTTGATACTGTCAGAGTCAACTCGCCACTATTGTTTTGCACATTGGTCCTTTTCGGTTTACGTCATCATAGATTGAATACTTCACAGCATTTGGAACTGGACGTCCTTCAGAGTATCCATCAACTATTATCGTTGAGTATTTATGAAGTTCCTCAATCGAAAGATTTCTTGCAGACCACCATTTTATTAGCTCATTACTCTCCTTCACTCTCCTACAAGCACATCTACTTTGATTCATGGTGGTTATCGTCATATGGTTTAATTCATTTTATGACTCGTGAAATGACTGTCAATTTATTAGTAAAGAGTGTTAGATCTCCAGAAAAAGTTCACCAATACCGGATTTGGAACCATTTGACAATTGCACATTTGATCAATTGTATATTGTCTGGTAGACCATGCATTATCGATGAAATTAGATTGGATCAGTGCAGAGATATACTGGATTTACCAGAGGCGAACTCCTTTGACGCTATCATTGTTGCCGAATTATGCTTGACTTTGGCACTTTACAATGCTTTACAATTCCCGGAAGATGTTGACGTTTCTTTAAAGGAGCTCGAATCTGTTTATAATGATTGGAAATATCTTACTACGAGTGTGAAACTTGGTTGTTTGATTACAGGCTTTTATCATTTCGCAAACGTCATGGTTCTCAGAAGATTCATTTTGAAAAATCTTTTCATGAAAGGCCAAATGGAGTTCAACAACAGGCTTGCTCAGTTCTTCAATCACGCAATGAAAGTGTCTGAACTACTGAACCACACAGACGAACTCATGGATAGTAGTGATATGTTCAAACAGTGCCTTTTTCTTGTGTTTTTCATATTATTACAATTTAAGCAAATTGGTCTTTTCAATGACCCAAGTGAGGAGGTATATATTAGCCAAGCTATTGACAAGATGTTGGAATTCGGTAAGTTTGTGGAGAACAAAGTTCTATGTTATAATGGTTATTTTACTCATTACCCAGAATTGATTGTAAGGATGAGAAACTCTCTCATTCCTGTCTCGTCTCACAATCAAGCTCAGGCGCAGGCGCAACAGCAAGCACAACAGCAACAACAGCAAGCACAACAACAACATGCACAACAACAAGCACAACAACAACTCAAGCAGCAGGAATCGCAAACTGAGGGTAGCGCACAACGACAAGCTTAAGGCTACCTCTACATCAATCATTACCTTTTCTGTTATTCAATTCGATTTATTTCATTACATATCAATTCTTGAAATATACTTTTTTCTAACGAGATCAGGCATTACCGGCACAATTGTGTGTTCTTTTTTATGATAATGATAATCACGCAGGTTTGGTCCAGCTGCTCTCAATATCATAGACTCGTTTATTTTCTTCTATTTCATTTTGAAGGGACATGACATAGTCGCTCAATTCATCAACACTACAGTATACCATTTCTTTTTTGCATTTCTCATAGGCTAATTAATCTACATACAATATACCGTGACATACGTCAGCGGCACGTTTAGTCCTTCCGCTCTTAACCATATTTTGTTCTGTTCAGAGACAACGATAATAAGTAGCAAGTCCCTAGAACGCGGCTTGAGAGAAGTGCAGTTACGATTATACCCAACAATATGAAACAGCTGTATATTATCATGCCGGGCTGAAACCTAAATGAATATTGGCATAAAAAAACAAACAGAACGATGCAAATGTATGTTAGTGAAACTTCCTCAGCTGATCGTCATTGAGCATGAATTTGGAAAAACGGAGTTTCCTAATTGGGAAAGATTTCTGCTCTCTTTTCAACATTTGAACTGTTTTGTTGAAGATGGAAGCAGAAATCGTATCAATATGGGCAAAGGTGATGTATAAAAAGGGGGTCATTTTCCATGTCCAAAATGTGGGTTTTGAGAACATTTCCTTGCTTGGTCATTAACTATTCATTCTATTTATCCTTTATCTTGTAGACAAAGGTCATTCGCTTTCTTACGCCGCATCCAACTTTTCACAAACTAGAAACCATAAACAAAGATGAAGTTCGATCTTTTTACTCTAACAGCTATTGTCAGTTCCATCTCCATGGTAGCAGCGGGTTACCCTGATGAATCAGAAACATCAACATCAACTGTCACATTCACTGAGACTAATAGTGAGACTAGTCACACTCATACTTACACCAAGACAACTAAATCCAGCGACATTGACTCTACCACAAAGTCTACACCAACTTCATCTGTTCCAGAATCTACACCTGAAACA
>JAMYHI010000104.1:32716-55481 GCA_025531525.1 Pichia sp. P7020A
CATTGACTTCAACCGAAACTTCAACTGATGACTGTGATTCTTCTACCAAGACTACACCACATCCAACTTCATCTGTTCCAGAAACCACAACTGAAACATTGACTTCAACCGAAACTTCAACTGATGACTGTGATTCTTCTACCAAGACTACACCACATCCAACTTCATCTGTTCCGGAAACCACAACTGAAACATGGACTTCAACTGAAACCGACGACTGTGACTCTTCAACCAAGAGCATCCCAGAAACAATTGTTCCAGTTTATCCAACCTACCACAATGAAACTATTCCAACTACAGTTCCACCTCCAGTCACTCCTGTGGCACCAGTAACTCCAGTTACTCCAAAACCATACTACAACACCACTGTTCCAGTTGGTCCAAGTAATGGTACCGTTCCTATTCCAGTTATCCCAGGCAAGCCAACTGCTCCAGCTCCAGCTCCGGGCCAACCAACTGCTCCAGCTCCGGGCCTTGGTCAACCAACCACCCCTGTTCCAGTTTTCCCTGGTGTTACCACTACTCACGAAGTCTCCATATACGAAGCGGGGGCTGTAATTGTTGACGGTAACAATGCAGTGGCAGCAGCAGCGGTTGCAGCAGCCTTCTTCCTTTTATAAGCTTCACCTCTTCTCTTGAACGTGAACTAGGCAAAGACCCCCATACTTTGACTTTGTTATACTATTTTCAGTTTTTGGAGGGTACCTGATTGGCTCTGTGAGCTTCTTCTACTCTTATCTTTTTTTTAATCAATTAATCAATACTAGTATACTAGTAGCAATCCAGTTATTCTCTGGCGGTGCGGACACCATGTAGATGTGAGAGCTACATGGGACGTGATGCAGTGTTTGCATATTACAGAATTATTAGTACTGAGACTCTATTAGCAAGTATTAAAATATTTAAGGCTGAGGAAAATATTAACACATCAGAGACTATAACTATATCTTCATATTGATACTAGATTTAGTACACGTTGATAGTAAGTTCAAGTGGCAGTCAGATTTACTCGACATCATCGAAAGTTTCACCTTCAACTAATTCTGGGATGTCTTCTTCCTTTGCACCACCTTGTTGCAACTTAGCTAAGCTTTCTGGGTTTTGTTGGAAAGATTGAGCAAGCTTTTGTAATAATTCAAGGTTTTCAGCACCAAGTTGAGTTAAGATACCTGGTAAGAGTTCAGTGATTTGCTTCTCTTGACCGAAACCGGTAACTGCGTAGGTGTTGTTAGCAGCGCATGCTTGAACACCAACTCTGTTGAAGTGTAAAACGGAACCATCATCTCTGAAGAAGTTAGCCTCTGCAACATCAGTCAAAGTAGTTGGGTTGAACTTTGCTAATGCAGCTTGGACCTTGGAGTCGTCACCTTCGGAAGACTTGTTAACCTTCTTAGCCTTGACTCTTTGACCACCAACCTTCTTGGAGGATTGCTTTTGTAACTTTGCTAACTTCTCTGGGTCAATAACCATTGTGATGTGTGTTGTTTGTTTGTTGATGGGCTGGATAGTACTTTGGTAGATCTGACTGACGCCACCACCATCTTCGACCGACCGCTTTCTTCCACTGTTGGCCCTGAAATTTCACTCGACGTCGAGAGTCGAGAGTTCGGCAGGTCTCGTTTGTGCGCCTGGTGCACGGGGAAAATAAGGGCTGGATACTTGGGAATATAGACGCACGGTCACGTGATTGGGCGTCGAAGCTGTAGCTTCCCTGGGCGTGCGTGAGGGAGAGTTACATGTTCTAAAGAATATAAAGCGTATACAAGCCGGCAGTGTACAATTAAGGGTATGGAGACAGCAATCTTGCATATTATAGATTTATCAGAAGGGATACTCACAGAGTCTCGCCTCTTCCTGCTAGCTCTTTTAGCAGTCTTTGTCGATTTCTTTTGCATGTAAGCGTGTTCACATGTCGTTTCAACGCGTCTCGTCTAGCGAAACCTTTCCTACAAAGAGGACAGATGTTTGGTGGTACTTTCAAATGGATCTTTTCGTGTCTCTTTAAGTCTGAAGAGCGCTTGAATCCCATTCCACAGTCCTTACATTTGTAATTTCGGGGCGTACCATCATCGCTGTTATTCGCAAATCTGGCTGATGCACTACCTCGTCTTCTATCAATTTTAGATGCATATCCTTTAGCATTGTGGAGTTCATCACTGTCCGAGTCGTCTTCTCCTGAATCATCCTCGTCATCTACCTCTCCTTCTCTCATTTCATTTCCAGATGATTCATTACCGGCAACATCGAGCATCTCATCATCCTCAATATCCTCATCTTCACCATTGCCTGAAGTGTAGTATGTATCTTGGCCATGGGCGTATCCGAGCACGGTATTCATTGATTGGGGTGTGTTAACTGGAGTCCTATGTTGCTGCTGGTTATGCTGTGCAAGTAAATTGGCCGTCAAATTATGTGCAAGTATGGTTTGTAATTGTATGTTTGAGCTCGCTGTGGGACTCATGGCAGGATGGATCTCTTCTGGCGATTTGAAGATATCTAAGGAAAACTGGGGAAAATCCAGATTGTTAGGTGGGTTTCGTAGCGGATTCTCCGTGAAGGGTGGTATGAAAAGGTTAGATGGGGATTTTTGCATCATCTCCGCCGTATACATATCATCGGTCGAGAGTAAAGACATCCGGTTTCTCAGATCTGTATCTTGAGTAGCTTGTGGTGTAACTACCGTAGATCGAAAGTCAGTATGTAAGTTGGCTACTTGGTGATGTACATCTTCCTGTATCGCTTCATTGTCAATTGGCGCCGTAAAATTAGTGCTGGGACTTTTTATATCAATGGTTTTCAAATAATCTTGGGAGATTGGCATACCACCATGCGGTGAGTTTGAGTACTGCAATCTACTGAATATGTCTCTGATGGTGGGATCAATTTTGTTTTCATTCAACTTCACAATCTCATTTGCAGCTTTAAGAAATGCTAAGTCTTCGTCTGTGATATTTGCTGGTGGATGTCTCAGATCCCTTCTATCTTGGTCATGCTGATCCTTATCCACTGGCTGTGGCTGAGAGTTCAAGATATTGAATAGTTCCTTTTCAGTGCGTGAGCTGGTACCAATGTTCTTCTCAGTACGTATATTTGACGTTTTCCCATTGTTATAGACACTACCTGCTTGAATCAGGTGTTCTTGATCCAAAGGAGCACTTGTGCTTGTGGGGCTTCCCTCGAATCTGGAGTCAGACTCTGTAGAATAAGATATATTTCCTAGTGACATGTTTCGTTGGCTCCGATGTGGCAATCTTGTCGTGCTGATATGTAATAAAACTGGACTCTTCTTCAAAAGCTGCTGCGTAGTTTTGACAACTTTGCGGTAACAGTCCTTGGATTGTCTTTTGTATTGTTGGATTTGTGTACGCGTTCGCCTTCTTATTAGCCACGTAAGTACAATTGGAGATCTTTAAGGTTATAATGTGTCAGATGCCAGATACCCCTCTGAGCAGATATTAAGTGAGGTCAACGAAATTGATTCTGTTTTGACGTTAACAAACGTGAGATGACCACCATGTACAACTGAATTAGATTGAGCTAGAGTCGAAATATGGGTTATTGAGCCTCGTGAATCGTGAAATCGCAGTTTCCACAGTTTGTAGTCGATATGTAAAGTGTAAAGCCAGTTACGAAAACATGAAGGAAATTTCTCACACCTGGTCACGTGAATGGGCGTGATTATGGGCGCCACACTTCTCATGACGCAAAAATGTTGAAGCACTAGGAGGATTACACAAACCAAGATTATAAGATTAAGTGAATACAGCAAGCCCAGTACAATGTTGGTTGTGAATTGTGAATATGCGGTCTAAAGATATATGGAATTTATGGAAGATAGAAGTGAGATGTAGTAAAAGGGAAAGAAAATACAAATGAGGAAGGGTATAGTTATATCTAGTTAACTGCTTTCTCCAACATAGATTCTCTAGCTGGACCGGTACCGACCCATTGAATTGGAACATTCAAGTATTCTTCAATGAACTTGAGGTAAGTCTTTGCATTTTCCGGCAAATCGTCGTACTCTTTAATCGAGGTGATATCTTGTTCCCAGCCAGGGAATGTCTTATACTCGACCTCGACCTTGCCAAGAACATTCAGACATTCAGGGAATGATTTCAGAGTTTTTCCATTGTATTTATAACCAACAGCAACCTTAATCTCTTTGAAAGTATCTAAGACGTCAAGCTTGGTGATGTTCAAAGAGGTGTAACCGTTAATCCAGGTGGAGTATTTCAAAACGACGAGGTCTAACCAACCACATCTTCTCTTTCTACCAGTGGTAACACCCCATTCACGTCCTACATCTTGAAGTCTTTCACCATCTTCGTTCAACTGCTCAGTTGGAAATGGACCCTCTCCAACTCTGGTGGTATATGCCTTGACGACACCGTAAATATTTCTGATAGCATTTGGTGGGATACCAAGACCAGTTAGGACACCACCAATGCCAGTATTTGAAGAAGTAACGTATGGGTAAGTACCGAAATCAAGATCTAGCATGAGAGCGTTAGCACCTTCGACAAGGATTTTTTTCTTTTCAGCTAATGCATTGTGCATGAATTCGACAGAATCGACAACGAATGGTTTGATTTCTTCCTTCAAAACCTTGTATCTATTCAATTCATCTTCAACGTTATACTCAAAGTCACCGTATCTCTTTTGTCTCGTTGCGAACAGTCTTCTCAACTTAGTTTCAAATTCTTCCCATGCTCCTGGTTCATCACTGACTAAGTGATGAACTCTGATACCGGATCTTGAAGCTTTGGTAGAATAGGTTGGACCGATACCTTTACCGGTAGTACCAATTGACTTTTTATTGTTTGATAATTCAGCTTCTCTAAGCTTATCGACTCTTTGATGGAAGTCGAAAACTAAGTGAGCTCTGGAGGATAAGAATAATCTATCTCTACATTTCAAGCCTTGCTTTTCAATCTTGTCCAATTCATCAAAGAAAGATGGAAGGTGAACAACGACACCAGAACCGACTAAATTAAGACAGTTCTTGTTAACCAAACCAGAAGGTAACATGTGGAAATCATATTTTGTTTCACCAACAACAATAGTGTGGCCTGCATTGTTACCACCTTGGCATCTTGCACAAACTTCGATGTCATCACAGAGTAAGTCAACCAACTTACCCTTACCTTCATCACCCCATTGAGAACCTAAGACAACGTCAGTCATATTTGATATAATTGTATTGTTCGTTTCGATTGTTTAATCAAGCAGTCGATGCCTATCGTAATGAACGTGTTAGTTGCACGTTAAAGCCAAGAAGAGAATAAACTAAAAGGTATAAGAGCTACAAGATATCATTATTATAAGTTGAGAGAGAAAGGAATGAAGGCTACGGACGAGTAAACTACTAAGTGGTTAAGTAGTGCCGACGTGAAAGAGCAGCCCGGGAGCGTTTTATGTGACGCGGCATAGTCCGAGAGCTCTGACCTGACCGCTTATTATTACGAAGCTCATTAATGAGTCGCACCTAGCCGCGGGAAAGAGTCAACCTTGCCGGAAAATAGAACTTGGGTCTTGTGCACCCAACATCAGACCGTCTGACTGAGGAAACGTACATATAGACTAAATGAAAAGCCATAATACGTGGTGCTGATGACTTTCTGGACATAATTGCAGCCCCTGGTGGGAAAACTACTTGGATTGGAGACCCATTGTCATATTGCTGGTCTGTGACTTCTCCACAAAAAGGGAAGAAATGGGGAAAATGCGAAAATGCGAAAATGCGAAGATGTGAAAATGTGAAAATGTGAAAATGTGAAATTGAGTGAGCGACACGGATCGCTTCTGGAAACTCTCTTACGCGACTAGCACATCACAAGAAGAGCAGAAGGTGCATGGTTTGTAGAAGCATCTTGTTATTCCTATGAATCAATCAAAAGTTTCGTTAAATTGGGTGTGATTCGAGTGCTGAAGGTGAGAAAGGTGAATAATGGGGCGATTTCAGTAAACTTGTTGGTAACGATCATAGTAATCAGAAGTACAAACAGATCAATCAATCTGTTAAATTCTTAGTAAATTGCAATAAGGAATTTTACAAACAATCCAAAGCACACTACATCAGGATAAATCTGACACCTGATGTTATTCTTCATATGCGTAATATGTTTCAACACTTACAACTGAATCAGTTTTAGCGTACAAATTTCCCGGATAACCTCAAGAGAAGGGGTATCCAAAAATCTTCAGCATCCTTTTCCTTCAACTTACAATGATTCCATTAAAAAAAAACAATAAATCTGCTCACAATAGAAAATAGAGTAGAAAACCAGTTTATTGCACACGTATTATGCGAACAGTTTTTGCACTAAAAAATGACAAATAGGTGGTGTAAAACAATTTGAAGGAAAAAAAAAGCTTAGCACAGGCGATACTTATGCTTATACAAGTGCTATCTTTACTGGTAGGGGGTGATGTGTAATTATGATTGAAAGTTATACAACTATTAAAGTTCAGAGAAATTGTTCACTGCAAGCGAAGGCTTCTTGCTCTGATTGAAAAGAAATGAAATCAAGAAAAGTGCTAAAAAGGGTATGGCTATTTTAGAGCTGAAGAGCAAACAGATCTATTGGTGCTTGGAGACAGTGAATTTACCAATGTAGTATGGACCTTTCACAAGAACCTTACCACAGATCTTCATTTGTTCCTTGACATCTGCAGCTGCTGGGATGATAGAGCCAATGTTGTATCTGATACCAGCCATAGTCCAGTCGTGGCGGAATTGTTCACTCCAGGTGGTTGGTTCGTGGCTAACAGTGGCGGACATTATAGAGATAAAGCTGTTGTGTGGTTGTCGTAATATGAGAACAAAAGATGAAAGCAAACACAGGGTGCCAAATTCAACGCCGTTAACTCTTTCTCTCTCTCTCTCCAACGGTGCGGAAGGGTCTCTTTTAAAGCCCCGGAAGATTTACCAATTTAAGCTGTATACGTTGTGCCGGACCCATATTTCACGTCTTGGGACGTTATAACGTGCCCTATCAAATAAATTTCTATTGGCGTGCACGTTTTAATGAGTCTGTCTTCATCGCCCCCTCCTCGGAGTTCGGAGCACGTGGGGGGCTGAGTCGATCTGAGTGCCTGTAAATGGGTATAGTTGAGCCGCCGGGGGGACTAATTGCAAGCTTCGGGCAAAAAAGTAAAAAATTAGGGGTCAACTGGGAATTGAACCCAGGGCCTCTCGCACCCAAAGCGAGAATCATACCACTAGACCATTAACCCTTAATGTCTTTTTAAAAGAGCATAGGTAAAGTCGGAGACAGTCATATTTATCACGTGATCCAAATTTCTGTACAAACTATTTGATCTGGTTACTTTCCTTAGTTCTAAATGCTGTGAGCAGAACGTGTCCTTCTTGGGGATTTTAAAAATTATATCTACATCTTGTTTTTTGTTTGAAGAGGCTTCCAAGTAAACGATTGTAAAAGTAGTAGAGAGGTACCCCACTTATTTGTCGAAGCTTAAATATTCTAAGTGTATTGTCTACCTCAATATAACTTTAACATTATCTAAGGTATCTTAAGAAGGGAAACCTAATTAGGATAGTATTAACGATGGAAACTTTTGACCAGATAAGCCATCACTTTTTATCTGTCATTAGCGGGAGATTATTCCTGATATCGGAAAGCATTGTCTCACTGTACAATCTCTTCACCTTGGAGATTACTATACAATTTTTTATACTGTGCATCCTTCACTTTACATTTAGTTTCTTACCTACGATATAGATCATAACTTCTAAGTTTATGTTACAGTAACACTCAGATATACTAATGAAAGAACTCGTTGCTATATTAAATCGGAGAAATGAACTATCAACTACATTATAATTTGACAATTATTTGAAGATTTTGCTTCTCACATCACACATCAGACTAGTTCACCTAATTTGGTAACATAATATTGGTTCCGCTTATGCATGTGGGTTAAACTTGCTGATTTCCGAACTATTCGGCTTGTGCGAGATTATTGAAAGAACCTGCCCAAATCAAAAGGCTTGCTCGGATTGTGGAAGGTGATAGTTTAAAGCAAGGCTGACTTGTCACTTGGTAACATTAAAGGTCCTTTGTCTGAAAAATCGAATTCAGCTTCTCAGAAGGCTTTGAGATATATGCATTGTTCTGATAGCTGATTGAAACAAAGATTTCCTTTTCCTCCCAGTGAATAGGTCCTCATTATTCAAAACTCATTTCTGAGAACCAGTAGTTCCACCTCAGCTCCACTACTTCATACCCTACATGTCTTATCTAGAACTTTATAGGGCTTTTTTAACATTCCTTTTGATACATAAAAACATATTCTATCTGATAAGAGGCTAGTTGTACCTCAACATTAAACTAGGTTATGGAAAAGTACGCTTGCATCGCCTCTTGAAGAGATTCTCTCAGCTCAATATATTGTTCACCAGTAAGCCACATTGGCTCAAAGAAGAGCATTCGGCAAAAACACTGTACTGTAAGGGTGAATTGAGCTTCAGCACTATACTTATCTCTCCTACCTGTGATTTTGTGACTAGACCCTTTCCTCAATAGTTGAAACCCTTTTCATAAGAAATCAACGCTGAGGCCAATATGCGTGTAAGGAATGTTTACAAAGATATTCAAACTATGTTGTTTTCTTCATATCAAAAGCTTAGTGGAAGGTGAAATTCCCATTGTTGTTACTGAGAGATGCTCATTATAGCAAGGGCATTTCGCAGGATACCTCCTGGCCAGTAAAGACAGCACTTGGCGATTCAACTGGATTCACACTAGAAAAATTAGTTCAAGACAGAGACTACGTGCAGCATTGAACCGCGAAAGGGTTTCAAAGATCATTACAGAGGACACCAGTATTGAGAGTTGTAATCAGGAAATTGATGAATGTTGGAAACAGTTGTATCTTCATAACAGATCAGAGTGAGCTGAGTAAGGTTTCATCATTAACAACCCCCAATATGGTATTCCTCAAAGAAAAAACAGACAGTGAAAACATTTTCATGTCTCAACCGAAGTATTTTCCAAGAGCGGTAAAATAGATGAGATAAGAATCTCCTGAAACTTCAGTACATCTAACACTGTCCATGCCAGTGCACCTAAAGCTCAGTTGTTTCCATGCCCTAGAGAGAATTCGTAAAGGTTTAGGCATTTCCAGAAAGAAGAAGAAGTGGTTGTTGCAAGAAAAGAATACGGCAGAGCGCTCGCTTTTGTACAGATTGGGAGCACCTCGCGCGGACATGAAAATTTCAATTTACCAACCACTCAACACTCAACACGCGTCTATTGCACACAGGGTTTCTCAAGGGTGTTTCGAAGCAAACTCAGGTTCCACGAATATCAAGAGGTTCCTGCAACACACACAGACAAAACACAATCCCTAGTCTAATGGAATGGATAGATCTACAAGAAAGGATTATGACTGGCTTTTAGAGAGGAAACAAACAGCGTATGAACTGCTTGACATTAAGCCGTCTGCAATTGCCGATGACATCAGGAAAGCGTATAGGAAGAAAGCATTAGCATTACACCCTGACAAAAACAGGGAAGCAGGTTCCGAGGAAAAGTTCAGAGAAGTGAATGTAAGCTATGAGATTCTATCGAATGAAACAACTAGGGGCGAATATGACGAGTATTTAAGAAAGAGGAAGGATAATACCCGCCCTACACCAGAGGTTAACTCAAAGATCTTCAAGTTTAAGTCCGATTTGAAGGAAAGGGAAAACCATCACAAGTCAGAGAAACTGTCTGAAGCAGCAAGAAAACAGAAGATAGAACAATTGTCCAAATGGTACGATGCTTATGTCAAGGAACACTCATACGGGAAGAGATCAACGCCAAAGAATCCCGTATTCATCGATGAACCCAGCGTGACATTCCCTACAAAAACTGTACTGAAGTGGAAAAATAGAAGTGGAGTAATATTCGATGAAGATTTGATAAAAAAACTGATGGGGATATTTGGGACAGTAGTTGAAGTTCATCTAGACGAAAGAAATAAGCCGGAGAATGCATACCACTACGCTTTTGTTTATTTCAAGTCCCCAATTGCATCTGCGCTGGCCACCACGCACAACTTCTCTGAGACAGCAGATTATTGGGATTCGATGAACTTGAGGAAAGTTTCAAGCCTGCTACGAAGTGTCAAGCTTGTCGGGTATGACTATAGAAAGTTCCACGATATCAACACCAACAAAATCTCATCATTGGATTACATAGCGCTTAGTATAATGGATAGCATGAAGGTCAAATGATGAGCAGCATCTCCATCAATCAGAGTCGATCATTATGGCTTCTGGAGATCGAACTTTGTTCTTGCTCGGGATGTGTCCCTTAGTTTTGTCTTTCCTCTTTTTGGACGCCCTCAAGCTCTGTCCCTGACCAGGGAAGAAAACTTTGTTGTTCTGTTCTTCTGCTTCCTGCTGTTGTCTTTCAGCTTCTTCAACTTCATCAACATAAGGAGTGACGGGGAACCCGAAAAAGAGGTAACCATCCGGTAATTCCAATGGTCTGACCGGTCCTGATAGATCGAGTTCTTTCGTTTCCAATCCATCATCAGTTTTCTTGGTCTCTTGAATCTTCTTACCCGAGAGCTTCACTCCACTTCCATGAAACCTATTGACAGCTTCACTAGAGACGTCAGCCAAGAGTTCACCGTAGTTGATTTTCTTAGCCATGGACCCTTGTCCCTTCAATGAAGGTGCTGCTAATGCTTCTTCTCTTTTCTTCTTTTCATTTTCTTCCCTGATCTTTGCATAATCTGGCTCCACGTATCCCACTGGAGGTGCAAAATCTGTCACCAAATCAGTTTCGATAACACAGATACCACCAGACTCAGATTCTGGTTTCACTTCGAGGATCTTGATCTTGTATACTGTACTATTATAATCCAATTCAATGATGTCACCCACTGTTAAAGTTGTGAAATTTCGGAGTGCATTTTCAAGCACAGCCTTAGGATCGGAAATCTCCAAGAAGTCTGTCGATTGTGGCTCCAATTTGACAAAGTTACCCTGCGGTAAGTCTGTCGTTTGAATCTTTATCACTGTTCCCGCACCAATCCCTAGAGTGTCCATCATCCATTCTGGGAGATAACATCTACCTTCATCAGCAGTGAATTCCAAAACACCACTGTGAGTGAATTTGCCTGTATTTGTAGTAGATAGTTTGAAAAGCATTGGATATCTAATATTCAGCATAGTTAGCTTGTGTAAAGCTGATTGTGGCAAAAATATCTTACCTCCGTAATTCGACGTAGATTTACTACTGGAGTCAATCATCATTGAAATGGGATAACATCTGAAAAAGTCCTCGAATGATTGTGGTTGCATCATCTGATAGAACATCTGTCCTCCATTGCCTTCGAAATTTGGAAATCCTGAGAACTGGCGTAAACAAAGCTATGCATGCATGTCTGATCAGATGTTACATCATCGTGATCATAGGCAAGTAATATCAGTTAGTATGGTCTCAATGGAAATGCACGCATCTCCAGCGTGTGTCAATGTAACTCTATCAATACATACCATGCTTCTTTTCCGTTTGTGGTTGCTGATTTCCCCTTCTTATTGTCCGTTATCGTAGACAGTCGTACTCCACACGTACATTTGCCTCCAGTCTGGTTTATTCTGGAGTCGATAGCGCATGTAAATTTCAGGCTGCTGTAGGAGAAAGGAAAAAGGCGCGATTCGAAGTTCGAACCGGCGCGATGGCGCTGCCATGAAGGCCTGCCCAGTTGTTGTTGTTGCTCTCGGAGCACTTTGGCGTTGCGTTTGGTGTTTGGCACAAGGGGACCAGGAAAATTTGCTGCACATCTGCCCATACAGAGGGAAGGCCTTTGAAAGTTAACCATTATGACAAGTCCGAAAAGCCAGCCTTTACAAATGGATTTCGACTTGGACAATTTCTCAAAGGATCAGTTGCGTCAATTGCTTGATGGAGACGATTACAATGAGGAAGCATTGGACTTCTCCAGTGAAGGAGATAATGGTTCAAATGACAAAGAGGACAATGAGGGCAAAAAAATAAGCTCTGCGACTGTTGATGATGATTCAGATATTTCTGACTATGAGGATTCCACAAATAGTAGAGAGAACAGATACAAAACTTTAGCAGATCTCGGTTTCAACCAAAATGAAGAGGAAGATGAGAATATCAGTGATAATGAATCTGATGATGAGTTCTTGTTCAAAAATGCATTGAGAGAAGCCAGGAACTTTAAAGTGAAGCCACTCAAAACCAAATCCGCCAAGAAAGGTGGTTTGGCAGCAATGAGGAGAAGAATTAGACGTACTGAACTTGATCCTGAAGTGAAACTGCAGTTATCTAAAGCGAATGAAGCTTTTGTTAACAATGATTTAGATAATGCGTTAAAACTTTACTCTGAAGTTATTAGGATGGACAAAAATAATTTTAGTGCATACAAAACATTGGGTGAAATCTACCGTATGAAGAATGAATTGAATAAATGTTCCAACATTTGGCTTTTGGCAGCTCACTTGAATCCCAAAGATTTCGATTTTTGGAAAACAGTTGCTGAATTATCTGTTGAACTTGGCCATTTCAAGCAAGCCATCTATTGCTATAGAAGGGCAATAAGTGCTAGTGGTGGTAAAGATCTCGACGCCATTTTCTCTCGTGCATGCTTGTACAGGGAAGTTGGTAAGTTTAAGAGAGCATCATCAGGCTTGCTTAAACTTAGATCATTGCTACCTAATGACTCTAGAATAGTGAGAGAACTTGCAAAAGTCTACGTGGAAGAGAGAAGAATCAATGATGCTATCTCCCTGTACACCAAGATCTTGGATGACAATGTGAAGTTCAGAAAGCTCACAGACAAGGGTGAAATGGTTAGTTTAGATAATATTAAGTTTGATTGGTCCGAGCTAAATATTTTGTCGGAGCTATATTCATCGAAGGCGGCTTGGCCGCTGGGAATCAAAGCATTGCGCCAAATCTCAAGATGGATCCAAGAGAGAGAGAAACAAATTTTCTGGGATGATAACTCCAACAATGATATTGAATTTGACGAGAGAAGGTTTGACAATCCCAGATTTCAGAAGCTTAAAGAAAATGATGCCGGTCTAGATTATTCTTTACCAATCGACATCAGAGTCCAGCTGGGAATTTTCAGATTAAATAACAAGAATGAAGATGAAGCTCTTAGACATTTTGCAGTTCTACTTGAACAACCTATTGAAGAGGCACCCGATCTTTTTTTCAAGGTTGGAATGGAACTTGAGAGCTTTGCTTTGTTCAAAGAGGCCCTTGAATTTTTAATTCCACTTTCCTATTACGAAGAGTATAACACGTCTGAGCTTGTTATCACCATTGCAAAGTGTTTGAGAGAAACAGAGGACTTTGAAAATGCCAAGGATACTTATATAAGGCTCTTGGAATATGACAATGAGAATGTAGAACTAAAAGTTGCTCTTGCAGAATGTTACTTCTACTTGAATGATATTGATGCAGCGAACAGCCTCTATACAGAAGCCAAAGTCAGAAGAAGCAATGAAAGAGCGACTGCAAAGGATAATCTAAAGTCAACTGGATTGATCGATGAAGTGCTAGATGAAGACGATGACGATGAAACACCCTTGAAGATGGGCGAAGAAGAAGATTTGCATGCTGATGCACGAAGTACACAAGCCATCATTGCCGATGTTCCCGTGAAGAAGAAAAAGAAAAGAAGTATCAAATATACTGAGGAGGAGCTTCAGACAATGATGATAAAGTCAGAGATCAGAGTGAAGAAGTTGTATGAGAGGTGCATGACTTTGCTTTCTCAGATTGATGAACTTCACCAAAAAGGAAGTCACGATGAGAAAGAGCATATATCTCTAAACACCATGGCGACTATCTGGATCGATACTGTGTCTGATTTGATTGAAATTTTTGCCATGTATAAGTGGTTTTTCTCAACCGAAAAGGCTAAAAGATTCAATATGAAATTACGTCTCAGAACGGCTAAATTAGGTATCGATCAGAAACTCTTGAGAATGAAGTACTTGCAAAACGAAATCATTTTATCCCAGCAATCCATTGGCGATGAGTATCCAGAAGAAAGTTTCAAGGGATTAAAGTATGAACAGTGGTATCAGTTATTTGTCAGATATGCGTTGCTCATTGCTGAGTATGAGAAAGATGCTGAAACTGCTATAGTTATTCAGGATATCATAAAGCAAGCTAACGTCTTCAGAGGAAGGGAGTTAGAAATCCAGCTTGTGGGTTTATCAATCGGTGTTGTTTGTCAGGATACCTCCATTATTATGGGACAAACGAGAAACCTCATGAATGACTATCAGTTTTCCGTTGATGCATTCCGCTTATACCTGGCGAGTATGATCACCAATTATGACACGGCTGAGTCTTTTGCGGACTCTCCATCTCAGAAGTTCATGCTACGTCAAGTGAAGGCATTTGATTCCTTGAGAGGTGAGTCCAAGGAAAGTATCCCAGGTAAGGCTACAGTGACAAGGACGAATGTGGATCTTAGTAAGGATCATTTCTTGGTGAACTATACCTACGCAGCTTATCTTTTCACCAACAAGTCTTACTATTCTGCGTTGATTTATCTTTTGAAGCTCTATCAGACTTTTCCAGATAATCCAGATCTACTCTTTTTGATAGCCCTCTCCAATTTGCATAGATCTATCCAAAGAAAGACTTTGAATACCAGTTTTCAGATTCTTCAAGGGTTGACCTATCTTTTAGAATGGACCAAAACGAAAGATCAGAACCACCCTTATCACAGAATGGAGGCATACTATAACATTGGGCGAAGCTTCAACCTACTCGGATTGGATCATTTGGCTATCGGTTTTTACGAGAAGGTAATGCAAATTGAAGTTGATGATCCTGCGTACGATCTCAAAATGGAAGCTGCTCACAACCTGTACAGCATTTACAACATGAACAAGAACTACCTTCAGGCTGAAGTCATAATGAACAAATATTTGGTCATCTGAAACTCTCAAACTTATATCTGTATAACAGTGTACCATAAGAAATGTATATTAGTCTTCTTAAAAGAAGTATCAATCAATAAGCTTGACTAGCTAACATCAGTAGATGTTCTGTACTGACCCGCATGAAGTTCCGATGTTCGTTGTCTGCCTGCCAAGTGACAAATTTCAGGAACCATGTGCGCCCAATGTCGCACTTCAATAATGCACGCTTTCTCAACGGCGCTTGAAACATGATATAGAGATGCCACTCCCTCCGTGATAATCGGCTCCAGCGTTTCCATTCCCTGACCATAAACACACTGTCCCCAATGTTGCATACCAGTGAAGCAGTTGAACACTCCATTGTCGCTATAGAAAGGCAGATCGACCAAGTAGACAATAGTTTGGACGAGTATTTCGCCACGTACAACGTTGAGCAGCTTCAGCACGATTTAAAAAGAGCACACAAGCAGCATGAAGAGAGCATAAATTCCACCAATGACTCAAAATCTAAACTAAAGTTGAAAGAGGCTTCACTCAGCGGGAAAGATAAACACGAAGCGATTGAAATATGTAATCAATTGTGGGTAATTAATGGCCTTGTTGGCGAGGTTGAACACAGTACCAATTTCGAAACAAAGGTGATGAACTTTGCTAAGAGTCGTGCCAGACTTGAGGATCTCAAAAAAGCAAGAAGTATAGCAGAGAACGTAAACGATATTCTTATTCTCGGTAAACTTGAAGAAAAGTTGCACCAATTAAAACAGGAACTAATTGAACTTTCCAAACGGAAACTTGATCAATTCCTTTGTACCGATGATACACTTGGTGTCACTTTCACTGAAAAGGATGATGAAGGTCTAGTCTTGAGGGCATATTTGAATGCATCCAAGAAACTATACGAAGAAAGCTTAGCCTCAGCTATGTATTTGAATAGAAAATTTGACGATTGGACCTCAAAAACCTTACATAAACTGAGTCTAGGATACAGAACTGAAGTTACAAAGGTTGATAGCTTCATCAAGCTCAAATTAGTGGATGGTGAGTATGACTTCTTGAATTTCACCAAATCGATTGAGCAGATAATCACATTTTTCAATGATATAACCGGTCTTACTGGTTCACTCCATGAGATGAACTCTCTCAAAGCGGTGATAGGGAAAAACATTTTGCGTACATTAAGAACTAAGATGTTTCAAAAGGAAAACGTTTATCCGTTGATAATAGACAAACTGAGCTATGACGAACATGCCGATTTTAAGAACAGCGAAGTCTCCACAATTCGTAGACTTTATCAAATCTCAAACCTGCTCTCTGGAGAGGGATGGTCTCAGGATAGTATATCTGAGCTTGAATTCTGGATTGATGATTTAACCACTGCTTGGGTTGAAAATGAAGTGGACTGTACAATGGACAAGTTGAAAGATGTGGTACTCGAGATTGTGAGTGGGGAATACGAGAGTCTCTTCAGCGAGGAAAGTCTTATCACTCAGTCATTGATTACAGCCTCCTTGGCCACTGAGACTAAGGGTACCGGTGATAGTGGTAACACCGAATGGAATAATGAGGATTGGGACGAGAAAGATGAATCAGAGGATGAAACCGAAGTCAAGGAGAGTAAAGCCCCTAAATCTCTTGTAGAAGAAGATGTCGACGATGGCGGTTGGGGCGATGAAGATCTGGATCTGGATCTGGACTCAGTCAAATCGAAGTCGAAAAAGTCGGCCAATGAAGACAATGGTGAAGATGAGGACGGGGATGGATGGGATGCATGGAACGAAGAGTTGAGTATTGGCGAGATAGAGGAAAACCCAACAAACCTTCCCGAGCCTGTCAGCAAAAAGTCCGAAGAAACACCATCGACGAATAATACCGTCCCATTCTATAGGTTTACAAAGTTGACAGAAAAGGTACTTGCAGTGATTGACGAGTTTATGCAAAGCCACCAAGATCTTCAGAGTTTCAATATCGACGGATCACAGGTCGACGACTCAAGATACCTCTTCCACCAAGGGCTAAAAAAATTAGTGACAGCGTATTTTATGATGTTGGAACCCCAAGTTAATGACACGTACAAGTGCGAAGTGCTTTTCTACAATGATTTCAACAGAATATCGGAGCAGTGTCATACAAGATTTCAAGTTGATCTGACTTCTTGCGCCAAGCTGGGCTCAGATTATATTAACAGCTACACAGGATCAATGGATGCGAACTTATTAAGGATTATTGGTGATTACGATAGTTCAATATGGAGAGATAATGATTTGGATAATGATAGTACACTGAAAAGGTACGAGCAGGAGCTCTTGATCAGGTTTGACTCGCAGCTTGATGAGATTAAGCTGGATTTGCAAAAGGTTGCAAAACTAAACTCACAGGTGACATTGAACACTGTAATCACTATTATCTTCCAAGCATTGAACGTCATTTGTGATAAAATTCTCTCCAGAAAAGATATTTCATCTTACGAATCTGATATCTTTGCTGATATTATTACAGAGATCACCCATAGTATCTTCACGAAATTCACTTCGTACAACATCAACCTTGCCAAAATTCAGAGCTTTGAGAAATTGCAGCAAGTGAAGCTCGTGCTCGTGAGCAATTTGCAGGGTATTCTCAACGCATTCTACGATGCTAGATTATATGAGCTTGAAACTCATGAGATTACTTCTCTGATCGAAAGTCTTTTTGTAGAGAGTGCCAAAAGAGACAGTGCCGTTGCTGAAATCCGGTCTATCAGGGAGACACAGCTGTAAGATAGAGATTTCACTACTACAATATGGTACATGATATGTACACTGCTTTTGTGCTTTTTATTAAGAACATACACGTAGGGAGGCACGCCAACATGAGCACGCTTATGCTAATCTATAATTCGTCGTGTAATTCTTTCAGCTTTTTCTGATTACCGACAGGATAAATGACAAGGTACTCAATGAATAGATCACCGAATTCGTCGTTACCATGCAGTAAAGGCATACCTTTCCCTTTAATCACCTCAACCTCACCATTTTGAACACTCTGATAGGCTTCTCTTTGAATTGTTATCTTTGGATCGTAGACATCAAAGAAAGGTAAAGTTCTCTCCCAATCACCCAACAAGGCTTCCTTCAAGCTCAAAACTTCAGTTCTGTAGAGATTATTACCACTTCTCCTATATCCCAAATTATCGTCCGAACTCTCAGTGATGTGTAGCTTCAAATCACCAGGTATTATACCAGGTTGAGCTTGTCCCTTACCCTCAAATACCTCCACATGACCTCTAGGTGCACCTGCAGGAAGATGAACGTTCATGTTTTTCGTTTGAACGTAAGAACCTTGGCCGTGACATGTTTTACACTTGTTCTTTATCTGTTGACCACTTCCACCACATCTTCGACATGCAGTTTCAATTTGCTGGATCATCCCATGGCCTAAGTTCATCTTCTGAACAATACGTCCCCTACCACCACAATCTGAACATTGATGTTTCTTCCCATCTGAAGATCCTGTACCTTTACAGACGTCACAGACATCCATCAAATCGATTTGAAAGTCTATATCTTTACCATTGTAATAATCCGCCAAGGTTACTTTTGTCTCAGCTTGTACATCCTGAGCCTTTGGTGGTCCTCTCTGGAACCCTCCCCCACCACCAAAGAAGTCTCTGAATGGGTCACCACCATGTCCACCTCCACCACCACCGTGTTGTCCAGCACCATTTTTCAAACCTTCTTCACCGTATCTGTCATAGATATTTCTCTTTTCACTATCCATGAGCACTTCGTAAGCGTTTGTGATATCCATGTACTTGGCTTGTGCATCATCATCTTCTGTGTTCTTATCTGGATGATACTTTTTGCTCAATTCACGATATGCTCGTTTGATCTCCTTTTCATCCGCATCTTTGGAGACTCCTAAGATATCATAGTAGTTAGCACTTGCAAGAACTATCGACACGAGGGAAGATATCAGAAACAATAGGGAGATTGCAGCTCTCATATTCCCTAATCACAGTGTAAAAAGGCAGACAAGGATCACCGTGTTCTGATGCTGTTTGTGATCTATGAGAGTACACAAGAGTCAAATATACCGGATCAATGTAGAAACGTACACGTAGCGTTTAGTGTTTGCGGGTGGAATTATAAAGAAGCTTCAACCGTCGAGAGCCCAGAGCTGTGAAATGTGAAATTTTAGAAATTTCGCGCTCAGACATAACTACTAGGCTGGAAATGGTGAGTTATGACTGGAGGCTTGGAAGCTTGGAAGCTGTGAAGAGGAGAAGTTGAGATTTGCAGGGACTACCAGTGGTCAATGGTTATGGTTATGAAATACATATTGATAATAATACTCTATGTAATTGATCGCATTTGGTACTATTTTAGTTTTGTAGAATTCGTTACAATTTCAAGTCTGCACGCTCACCACCTTTCCATAGCTTAAACCATCCATTCTTACTCCGATTAACATCATTAACAATAACCACACCACCATCCATCCCAACATTGGTGGCAAACCCACCAATTTCATTTCTCATGACACTACCAATCAAAGTTTCATCTTCGATAAGCTCACTGACTATCTTAGCGCCCAATTTATTGACCATTGTGTTTCTAGGTGTAGGTCTTCCCGTTATTCTGGAAGTTCTGATCTTCGTCTTGTGTGCGGATTTGTCAAGCACAGTATGATGTGCAAATGCGGAAGAGTCTGATATGTATCCCGTACTGAAGAGGTTCATTATAGAGCGGAATATACGCTGAATTGTTCTAGATCTCGAATATCTGGGTTGTGGGAGAGATCTCATTGTTGTGTAAGTAGCAATGGATAGCAGCAGATAGTGAATGACAAGGTGAATAGAATTGAGAGAAAGGCCAAGTTACTTTCCTTAGATGATGGATACGTCATACAGCTGTTGTCTTAGCTAGGCCATCTACTTGAGAAGGGATCTGAAACTTATTTGGACATTTGTTGAATTTGGTTGCCCCTCGAAGGAGTCGGAGAATACCAGGGAAACTGCGATGAGAAGTATAAGACCGCGATGAATGTACATCATCTATAGGTAATGTGCCTGGATGGGGGATCTGAAATAGCTTTGTCTAGTATCTAAAAAGGGCGATCGAAATGATCGAAATAAATAGTTGAAGGGGGAAGAAAGTTGTAAGAATGCCAAATGTGCTAATGTACAAGCCTGAAGATTAAAAATAAGCAAAGTGGGAAAAATATTAAAAGAGTCTATCATTAATGTCTACGATTCATGTCAACGTTAATCATCACAGCTCAAACTTGAGCCAATCCCAGTTGGTGTCCATAGTTTCTCCCATATGTTCACCAGAATTTCTCATTGGCTCTCCAATATCCAGCACATGTCTTTCATCACGAAGCATCGTTCCATATGCACGCTTTAGACTACTAGAGAGAGTCGGAGTTGCTGTTGCTGTTACGGTGGTGGTATGTGTGTTGGGAATTGATGCAGCAACCAGCCCTGGCTGTGCATGTATAGGTGCATGTCCACGCTGATGATTTGTGGTATCTATATTGGCGAAATCCGAGAGTGTTGCACCGAAGTTCATGAGCATATTCGCAGATGACGAGAAGGTTTCACGCGTCAAACTTCCAGCATCATTGAATGTTATGTTGGATGGCGTAGCTGTGGTGTTTGATACTACCGCTGTCTGGGATTTGCGTTGCTGTTGGTGACTCGTAGTAGGAGGACGGATGACACCGTGCAACTTGAAGAAGAGTCCACATGCATTGCATAGTAGTCTGTTCTCACTTGTTTTCCGCCACAATGGAGTAGTTGTGGTAAAACAATTCTCACATATTGGTTGGTTACCGGCAGCTGCAGCAGCAAGAGCAGCGGATGCTGATCTAGGAGTGGTTTGTGAATTCTTGGAGGAAACTCCTTGCATTATCGTTGGGGATGTTGACAATGTAACAGGCGTTGGGTAGTTGGATTCACTTCGCAATGTTTCAGAGGAACGCAGCGAGGAAGGTTTCGGTCCTGATCCATCGGTTGATATTGATGGATTCTTCCCGAGTGAGGATTCAAGGGTATTGATGTAGTTTGATAGATCACCATGATCGTTATTGTTTGCGGATGTATGTTCTCCAGTCATGAAATCTGTTATATTCTCGTCGAAATTGAGATAACTTTCGATATTAAAGTCCTCGTTCATTATGACATTTTGCATATTACCATCCTTCATGAGGTTACCAGGTAGTCGTTTAAGTGATGAAGCGGATATAGATATGGAATTATTCTTCTGCGTTGCTGGTGGTAAAGGTTGGTTGAAAGAAAATACAGAGTTGGTAGCATTAGAAGAGAGTGACATACTCGTGGTAGGAGAGGTGGATATATTATCAGAATGGAAAGTTCCCGTGTTTTCAAAGATTTTCATATTGAAATCTGAGGATGGGCTGAAATTATTGGTACTATTGAATTCAGTTGAAGGTTTGAGGGAAATCGAGGGGAGATCTGGGTTGATTCCGTATTCTTCTTTCGATATTCTCCGTATGTGTTCTATGTAATCGAATTCTGAGGTCTCTTCCAATTTTGTTTTAGTTTTCAAGTTTGATTTTGAGTTTGATTTTGACTTAGACCGTGATCTAGACATTGGTTTTGACTTGGCTGAAAGAGTATGAGAAAGGGTGTCATCCAGAGTGTTTGATCCGGTTAAAAGAGATATGTTCTGAGTGGAAGTGGAGGAAGAAGAAGATCTCTTTGGTGCTCTATTATTGAGATTTTTCACTCTATTGATGGAGTTCAATCTCCAAGATAAGTTTAGGATCCTTTTGTTCTTTGGGAGTAGGTTGTTGTTGCTACTGAACATTTTGAAGATTTCCAAGGAAGTGTTTGAGTTCTCTGATAATTCAGTCATTATCTCTTCCTTCAGCGGTTTGACAGGCTTTATCAATGACGGGGAAATGGGGTTGAAAGCGTTTCCTTTGGAAGTGCGGGAAAATCCAGCTGTAGTGGGAGTTGTGATGTTTTGTGCGTTATTATCGCCCTTGGAAGAACTCATTTTCAGCTGGAATGGGTTGTCCGGCAGCATAGTGTCGAGCCTGGATGTGTATGACGAGGGAGGGGTAATTTGCTGCATCATGTGTGAATGGTATCTAATGTATTGTGCGGGCGGAGGTGATTAATTGAGCTGGTTTAGTTCTATTCCAGTCCTCGAGGAGTCGTATCGATGGGAAAAGGTAATTGCAGCGAGGGGAAGCGGGGAATCGGGGAATCGAGGAAGGTTAATGCGGGATAGATAGCAGCACGGTACAGTTTTATAGAAAGCTGTTATAGACAACGCACAATGGTCCAAGCAAAAGAAACAGGTAGTGACAGAATTAACGGCAGACAAAAGACGTTGCTGTATTGCAAACTGCACAGGGGTTGTAAATTAATAACCAATTGTCTGTCAGAACAGCCCGCTATTAATGCTATCATTGATGCTATGCTGTGTTACGTCCCCGCTTATCGGCCAATGGGCGCACGCGCCGCTATCGGAATTTTGCGATTGCGCTATTATCTGCAATTGCAGGCGGGCAATCTCGCGAAGCCGGCGGGGCCGACGGAATTGGCGCGCAAGAGCCGGAGGTAAATCGACGCGTCGGGGGCAAGAATGGCTCAAATAGAGACCGACCCAATCACTAGCGACGAGTTACATGAATGTGCAATAGAACAGCCAAGGCGGGAGGCTGTAAGTTCTAGGTGGTTAAAGCCAGTACACGCCACGCTACACAGCACAATCCAAACAGGATGTCCATCCAGTCTCTTGTCGATGAAATCACGTCTCCAAACCTCCAGGACGATGACTACGGGCTTTTATTGGACCTCGTGGAACTCGTCAACAG
>JAMYHI010000105.1:0-55306 GCA_025531525.1 Pichia sp. P7020A
AGTTCTTTCCACTATTTGATAAATCACCAATAACTAAATTCGAGGCCCCAAAATCTCTCAGATTCCAATCTGTGATTTTCTTATCCTTTCTTGCGCTCAAAATACGAGGGGCATCAAACTCCTTTCCGGTGACAAAAAGCAGAGCAGTATATCGGTTATCCTGTAACCTTTCAGCATCAGAATTGCAAGCAGCCTTTCCCACATATACATCTGAGTCTTCAACAGTAAATAGATGGGCATCTATCTGTGACTGGCCCGTATTCGAGCACAAAATAGTTCTCGGCTGAGCTCCTGAAACACTCCATATGATTACTGCAGAATGTTCTGTCCCGCCAATGAAGCAGAGCAATGGTTCATTCCCATTCGATTCTATACCTGTATCATGCAATTGTTGCATCTGTGTGATACTAGTTGTACCATGCTTGAATTTGGTAGACTTCACACATAATTGCGCATCTAGATCAAGGAGATCAATGATTCCATTACTTGTGCCAACAGCAGCCCATTTCTGGTCTTCGCTGACAACAAATGAGGTACAAAAACCATGAAGAGCATTGAGCTTTATCTCATAAACTGTGTTCATTCCTCTTAGATCAAAAGCAATAAGCTTGTAGCCTGAAGTCACGGCAAAAAGGAATGGCCCATTGCTTTTGATGCAAAACTTGAGATTCACGGCATACTCATCGGATTCTAAGTGCACTCTTCGAAGAAGTGTTATACTAGTTCTTCTCCCATGTGTCCGACCAACTGCCAAAGTGCTAATAAAATCAACCCTGTATATGTCTATTGTTCCATTGGACTTGGAAACGGCAAAACAGTTGCGATCTTTCATCATCGTAATAGATTTGATCGATACGCCCAAATTAACTGATAAACAGGAGTCTCCGGTAACATCAATCTCTAGTCTTTTAGTATCCCATATTTTCATAACTCCAGAAGTGTCTGCAGATATAAAGAACCTATGATCTGGTGATAAGAGTATGTCCAATATAGATGCTTTGTGTTCAACTAATCTTGCAACCAAGGTATTTCCCTGCGTCTTTGATGGAAGATCAGAAGCTGTCTCAGTGCAGTTGCGCTTGATAAGGTCACCAAACTCAGGATAGTCATCAAGCTCAGGCTCAAACTTCAAATTCTTGAGAAATTGTAATATCGAAGAGTTCTTTCCGAGGTAGCTAAATTCAGCAATCGTTTTGATTTCCTTCATTTTCATCCTTTCGTCAAATACATTGGCCTCTCCGAAGTCACCTAGAACATCATGGGATACTTGCTCATTATTTTGAGATGGCAACGGAGTGGAAACGACGGAACTATCACTTGTAGACACGATGGGTCGAACAGGTTGAAGCGTCTTCAGAATTAAGGGAGAGACTTTGCTTCTTTCTTCAATAGGTGTATCATTGGTGTCTTGCATTTCTGATTTTATCACCAACGCATTTCCTCTGTCCTGCTTTGGAACCTGTTTATGCTTTACTTCAACAAAAACACTTCTAGGAATAACCGAAGCTTTCGAAGGTTCTGTTCTGTTCTTGCTAGACAGATCGTCCAGCCTAGCAACTTTGAAAATGTAATATCTAAGTGTTGCAACTTTCCATAAATCGCCCTCTTCAAAGCCTAGTTGCGTAAGCTTATAAATGTACTTTTTATCAGTGTTACTCAAGGGAACTTCATTATTAGAGACATAATCACTCACTATATCGCTTCTCAGACCTTGGGATGAATTAAAAGCATTTGAAGCATTTGAGGCATCACTTCTTTTGGAGAATGTAAGTTTTGTATTGCCAAATGAATCTATGTGTGATGTACCAGCGGCTGGAATTCTTTGCCAAAATAAACTCTCCTCATTTGAAAGACTCCATAGCTTTAGAGCATTGTACACGGACATGGGTACAGGCTCATGACAAGCCAAAAAGATATTAGCCCACGTGAAATCAGTGACCTCATGTTGAAGAAAGGGCCTTATGAGGGGGTATAAAGTGCAATAAAAATCAGCAATATGTAGCTGTTTTGCAATAGTCAAAATGAGAGAGATCACACACTGGCGAATGAGACCATTTGGATGTAATAGTAAAACTATTGAAGAACTAACAAGGTCCACAAAACATTGGTTCTTAATGAGACCTAAGGAGATGAGTTCTGCTAGTACTTTGAGAAGAGAGACAACAATTATATCTTCCGGCCCATATAATGCCTGCATTAATAAAGGTAGGATGTATTGCTCCAAACTGGTGATGCCCACAAAAATTGATAATGGAACGATACTTGAAATGAAGTTCAGTTTGAGGTGGATGTCTTTGTCATTCAAGTATGTGATCACATGGCTTAAGATAACATCATTGGTTTTATCCTTGCCAAAAAATGAACACAGAGGTTGTATATTCCTCAACAAGGCAATGCGAACATGAACATCGCCATCTGTAAGTATTTGAATGGTAAGATGTTCAAAGCGTTCAAATATCTCATCAAACTCTGACTCTTTCCCTTCGTCGTTATTGAGAACTATACTATCAGTGTCTGGGTCATGATATATTCTATCCTTGTCTTTGAGAAGTGAAGACAATTCCGCAAATTTTTTAGCACACATTGCTATTTGAGGCAAGCATGATGCAAAAACAGCTCTTACATAAGATCCAGGGATGTTCGCCTGTAGGTCATCTTCCTTGGGTTGTGCGCTACTCAAATTTCCACTTGTAGAGATTGTGTCCTTGGTGATATTGAAGTATGATCTCTTCAAAAAGAGCTGGAGCTTGGGAATGATATATTCTGCAAAAATATGAACGTTGATAGGAGTTATAGTATCGACTATCATCAGCAATTGCGTGATTGAGCATAGTGCGGCTACTTGGACATTCTCGCTTGGATCATCTAGCATATTGATCAAATAAGGGAGGCACCTATCGAGTTTAGCCTCATCGTGTAACTGTTCACTGAGAGCCAATATCAAATCACAAGCCTTCACTCTGTAAAATGAATGTGTCGTGTTCCTCGTGTTATGAAAAATTATCGACAAAAGAATGAGACAACCAGCGTCATTGATTTGGGCTGCATTAAGTATTTCTGATGTTCTTTGAGCGATATGCCGGTTCATTCCTGGAAGATTGAGCTCCACCGGTATCAGACTTTTATTTGTATTGCCTCTATTCAGTTCCATGTTATGTTCATCGGTTTCCATGATGTTTGCCTTGAATCCCAAGTATAGGGAGACTTTGTCAAAATCCTTATAGATGCGATCAATGATATAATCACAGCTTTGAAATGGTGATGTTGAGATGAATGTTTTTGGTGGCTTAGCAAGCGCTCGCATGTAACTGTACAGAAATGTGTAAAAGTAGTCAGGAAAGATGATCTTTCTAAACTGCTGCAGGTATTCTTTAGCTGTCAATCTGAGTGATGGATCAAGACTGATCATACTCTGTATAAGCTTCCTCATGCTGATATCATCAATGGCATCTAAATTGGGTTTGTAAAGCCCATTTCGGTATTGAAACATTTGTGGTAATGAAAAGAGTGGAATTCCATCAGTATAGAGCTCTGCAATTACGCAACCCAATGAGAAGATGTCAAATTCAGCTCGAAGATGTTTGTCATCGTTATGGGCAGTATTGATTTCTTCCTGTGTTTTAAATCGCTCTGGAGCAATACAGCATGAGTGTCGCTGGCTCGTGTCAAAGTAGAATGAGAATTGAGTCTGATTGTGGTCCGGTAGTATCACTGGCTTGAATAGCCCTATATCTGATAACAACGCCCAGTTCCACGATGTTAGCAACACATTCTCAGTCTTCAGGTCGCCATGATATACACCAACTTCATGCATCTTCGCCAATGTCACCAATAGTTGATACACTATCCATTTTTTTTCTATGCTTTCAAAGAACGGCCTCACCGAAAGTCTGTCGTATAGATTATATCGTATGTATGGTCTTATCATGTAAGTGGCCCTTTCGGAATCAATCAAGGTATTGAACGGCACCGTGTTGGGTATATTTTCGAGCTTTCTATTGATATCATTCAATTGATCAAGGTATTCAGTCATGTCAATTTCCATTTCCATGGGCTTCACAAGTAGTTTGACAACCACATATCCATTGGGGGAGAGACATTCTATGGTTTTGAGGAATCTGGAGGTACCTAGAGGTTTGGAGTACTGTAGGGACGGCAAGAAGTCAATGTAGGCACTGATTGCAATTGTGTGGGCTGCAGGAGAGATGGAGGAAAAGTCGAAGTCCATATTGGTTCGACCTAAGTAGTTCGGCGCAGACTGATGTCTGAGCTGGTTGTAGAACGATGTGTTGATAGTGAAGAGATGAGAAGGTCAGAGGTTCAAGATACGCCAAAGGCTTGGAGTTCACAGTTCACAGTTCGGTTTTCCCAGCCTTCTGCCTTCTGCCTCCAGCTCGCAGATCTGGTTTTCGTTTCACTGGGCGGCCCAGTAATTTTCACTGGGAGAAAAGAAAATTGCCAGGGAAGAAGGGGGGAAATAGATGCTAGGTCTTAGTTTTAGCAGGATAGTGCGATTATGTATACTTCTATTGAAGGGTGGCTATGATAACGACATTGACGGTAGTTACCATTCAATTTTCAGGACTAGTATCTTGTCTATGTAGTTTGACATGCTGTTAAGCCGGCATGAATTTGAGTGGTTCGGTGATAGTGGATCATAATTGCCCCATTCGGAAGGTGCTACGATTCCCTATCGATATTGTCGATTTATACTTGTACTCAAACAACTTCCTCCTTAGTACTGGCGTCTCAGAGTTTTGCATTTCACAGAAGAACGTCGTGGAAACACCCGCATCCAATTCCATTGCTAACAAGGATCAGTCAATACAAGAACTGAAGTTCGGTAAACGGCCAATATTTGCTACCAGTACGCTACCAGAACGTGATAAACTTAAGTGCCAACACCCTTATAATCTGCTTTTCAGCCAGCCTCAATATGACTTTGAACGATATCATCAGTAAAGATGGATTTGCTGGTCATAGGTTTCAAAACGCAAGGAATGCCATTTACGGTACTCATGAAACAGATACTCATGAAAGTCGAAGAGGGAGTCAATACATAGATGAAGCTGAACAAAGCACCGTGGATAACAACCATATCGTCTATGAGAGAGCCAACTTTTTGTTGGATGCAAGGTATGAAGTTAAACATATTTTGGGTAAAGGCTCCTATGGTACAGTGTGCTCTGCCATTGATACCAAATCCAAGGACAATGCACCACTTGCTATTAAGAAGGTTTGTAATATTTTCAACAAGGAGGTCTTACTCAAACGTGCTATTCGTGAATTAAAGCTATTGGAATTTTTCAAGGGACATAAAAACATAATCGGTCTTGTTGACTTGGATATTGTTTACATGAAGCCATACGATGGTCTCTATTGTTTTCAAGAACTTGTCGACTATGATTTGGCTAAAGTCATTCACAGTTCCGTTCAGTTTTCGGAGTATCATATCCAGTCATTCTTCTACCAAATTTGTTGCGGTGTTAAATACATGCACTCGGCAAAAGTTATTCATCGTGATTTAAAACCTGGTAATATCTTGGTCACATCTCAGGGATGTTTGAAAATTTGCGACTTTGGTTTGGCGAGAGGTATCAGTGAGAAGTTCATGAATCACAACCACAAATCCTGTAACATTACAAACTATGTTGCAACGAGATGGTACAGGGCACCTGAATTAATTCTTGCCCGGAAACCGTATGGAACAGCTGTTGATATCTGGGCCATTGGATGCATATTTGCCGAACTCTACGGTAGACGACCAATTTTTATAGGTGGTGATCAAATCCAGCAAATCAATGAAATTTGTAAAGTCATTGGTTCCCCGTCCAGAGAAGTCATTTGTGGCTACGGTACTACGATTGCATGGGATATTTTTTCTGATCCAAAGCCTAAATTCCTGAAAAAGGACTGGAAAGATATTTACCCACATGCGAATGATGCCGCATTCGACCTATTGGATAGGATGATTTGTTGGGAGGTTTCCACAAGGTACAATATTGACCAAATATTGAGACATCCATACCTTGCGAAGATTCGAAATCCCGATGAAGAAGTGAACCTGGATCAAGAATTTGATTTCAGCTTTGAGTGGAAGGCTCACAACCTTAACAATATGAAAAAGGTGTTACAAGAAGAAGTGGAGAACTTCAAAAAAAAGAAGAACGAACTTGACATCAAATAGAGAAGAGCCGTAAAATTAAATAGATATATGTCTGTACAGAATGAAAACGAGTATCACATGTATTGGTAAATTTGTTTGATTCCACCATCTTGAACACAGGAAAGGTTGAGTTGCTGGAAGCGATCAGTAAACTGGTGGTAATATAAGCCAGTGAAGCTACCGAGTATCTGGTTGAAGCATATGTAATAGAACCCTGCAAAGGAAGCACCTTTTATCTGTTTCACGTTTGCATCCGGACATAGGAACATTTCCTTCCAGCGCATGAACACCGTTTCCTGTTGGAAGGCTTGCTCATTATAGTACTCGCTATTGTTGATGTCATTCTGAACATCTATATTTAAAGCCCTCCATGAAGGGAATCGAGCCCAATGTTGAACATCGGTGCGGAGATTTGTTCCCCAGGATTGATGCTTAGTCTCAAATGAGTATTTGGGTCCTATAATTTCCCCTATGAAGAACGTGGTTATTTCCGACGACGTTTCCGTTAGATCGTGGATGGTTAAGAACCCAGATATGGTGGATGTTTCAATATTCACCTCGGCAAGTTTGACATGCACTCTGTATTGTTGCCGTCCCGATTCTTGGAAACCTGTGAATTTGGCGTTAGATTTCAGAAAAGATGAAGAGAATGAAGATGTCCGAGGTGGAACATATGGTGGGATCGGAATACTTGTGTAATGAGGTCGCGTTGTGAAATCACATGTGTTCGATGAGGTGCGTTGTAAAGTATCGCTAGTGCACCTGTGGTTGGTGTGACATTTGTCGGTACCCTTATTGTCATTATTATCGTCATTAAATTCGTTACCGGTATCAAGGACACTGTTAAACTCCGGCGAGGTTGTTCTGGCCGGGACGGAGCAATGTATGCCGTCCCTTCCTTGCTCCTTGCAAGGGATGTACATGCTGCACTTGTTTGGCATTCTAGTGGAGTGGTATTTGTGATGATCTGTCTTTGCCAGGCGTGACTGTTGTCTATAGCAGTTTCCAGTCTTGTTCAGCGTATCACCTCCGTCGGCTCTGCATCTCCTCTTGTATGGTTTGCTTGTCGTCTTCTGCCCTCTTTCGTGGTCCGGTTTTCCATCTCCAGTTTCCGCTAGCCGCTCTTATCGCTTCGCCGGTTGCCGCATTGGGACCTTTTAACCGGCGGTAGCGTGCACGTGACGTGCCCGGGGTTACCCACAGCGATAAGAAAGCGGAGATCTTTTTGGCGTGGCTAGCAGCTACAGCAGGCGCGCGGAGACCCGGAAATCGGAGGACTCTCTGTCGCACGTATAGAATGAGTGACGAATTTTCCATCGATTTCCAGCCTTACTTGCACCTTCTTTACCACGGAAAGGACTGGTAAATCGACCCAGGATCACCAGCAACCAGCAGCAAAATGACACAGGAGTCTGACATCACACTCACTTTGGACGAGCCGGTCTCTACGTCCAGTTTGCAGACAGGAAAGGACATTCTGGCAGGAACTATCGGTGGTATTGCCCAGGTCTTAGTTGGTCAGCCGTTTGATACTACAAAAGTGCGGTTACAGAGTTCTACGAACCCTAACACTACTCCAATAGATGTCATCAGATCTTTGTTGAAGAATGAGGGCCCATTGGCATTCTATAAGGGTACATTGCTACCTTTGATTGGTATTGGTGCGTGCGTCTCTTTGCAATTTAGTGTCAATGAGTCAATGAAGAGATTTTTCAATTATGTTAATGAGGGGCCTAATAAAATGGATTCCAAACAATTCTTCCTAGCCGGTGTTGTGAGTGGATTTTTCACTGGTTTTTTGGCAAGTCCTATCGAACATATCAGAATTAGACTACAGATTCAGACTAAGGCCGCTGCTGGATCATCTCCTCTGTACAGGGGTCCATTCGATGTGATGAAACATCTCTATCAAACAGGTGGTATCCAAACTGTTTATAGAGGATTTGGACCAACACTTTTACGTGAATCTCTCGGTATCGGTATCTATTTCATGACTTTTGAAGCTCTTGTTCAGAATACTATGCGCAAGCACAATATTGCACGTAACCAAGTTGAATCTTGGAAGTTGTGCACATATGGTGGTTTAGCTGGTTATTCTATGTGGCTCAGTTGTTATCCTATTGACGTTGTCAAGAGTAAGTTACAAACTGATGTCATTGGATCCTGGAAATACAAAAACAGTGCCGCTGTCATTAGAGATATCTGGAAAACTCAAGGTGTTAGAGGATTCTTTGTCGGTTTCTCACCAACTATTTTGCGTGCAGCTCCTGCCAATGCCGCTACTTTCTTAGCCTTTGAATGGTCAATGCGTCAAATGAGCTAAATGATTGGTACCAAACACTTACCAATCCCGATCATCTCATTGGTCGGTTTGCTTACTGCCTACTTCCTACATTCCTTAATTTGAGTTTCAATTCCAGTTCAACATTTAATTCTAATTCTAATTCTGACTTTACTTTATCTTTATCTTTACTAGTTCAATTATAATCTAAAACGCATACTCTACTAGCATTGATGTGTAGTAGAATCAAGTATATGGAACTCGTGATCCTCGCTTACTGTTAAAACTGAGTCATCTCACACAGAATACCTCCCATTGCAAGATAAGCAAGCGCGGATGAGAATTACGTCGTCCATCAGGAAGACCCTAGCGGTGGCGGATGGACAATTGACAATGGACATTCCATAATCTACACCGATTTAACTCAACTTCTTCCTGATTTATTTGGTTGTCTTATGCACACCGTGTCCAACCCCTTACTTGCATTCAAACGAGTCATCAGAAGACCATCCACATCCACATCCACACTACCCCGCAAAATGAACTTTATGGACCCCAAGAGCGTGTACAATCTCGCTAACATTCGTGAAGGATTAATCCGCATGGAAGATACCATCATCTTCAATTTGATTGAGAGGTCTAGTTTCTACACAATGCCCAGCATCTATGAGAAGCATTCTACCAAAATTAAGATCCCCGATTTTGACGGATCTTTCCTCGATTGGCTTTTCCAACAACATGAAGTTACAGAATCTAAAGTTAGAAGATATCAATCACCAGATGAATACCCATTCTATCCTCATGTTATTCAAGATTCATTTTTACCAGCTATAAATTACCCTAAACTCCTCGCTGAATATTTCAGAGAAGTGAACATCAATGCTGAAGTGATGCGCATTTACATTAAGGAAATGATCCCTCGTGTCGCTAAACAAGAGGGTGATGAGGACGAAAACTATGGATCTACTGCATCTGTCGATATCTTCACATTGCAGAGTATAAGTAGAAGAATTCATTTCGGTATGTTTGTCGCCGAGGCGAAATTCCAAGCTGATAGAGAGTTGTACACGGAACTCATTAAAAAGAGGGACGTTGAGGGGATAATTGCCAATATTACCAATGCCGCCGTTGAGGAGAAGATCTTGCAGAGATTGCTCTTGAAGGCAAAGACATATGGTACAGATCCAACTTTGGGTCTACACGGTATTAGTAAGGTGCAACCTGAAGTCGTTGTGGGCATTTACAGAGACTGGGTGATCCCACTAACTAAGAAAGTGGAAGTGGAATACCTTCTGAGGAGACTCGAGGACGATTTCTGACTGATGTTATTTTGGAATTCATTTGATTGATTTTGTACTTACAATAAATAATTAGAACATTCGAATAATGTATGCGTGCGGCGTGTGACGATGCGGGGGGAACTATGGGCTATGACTTTCCGAGTTGAACTTCTTAAGCTTAGCCTCTTCCTCGGTACTGCTTTCCACTATTCCTTTTCTATAGAAATGGTCCAGCACTTCCCTAACTTCCGCCAAGTTGAAGGTCATTGTCAGTTTTCTCCACCATAAGAATCTGTTAATACGGTCTTGTTTGGTATCACCTAGTCCGTAATTTGTGTACGCGTGAAACAAATCATCTTCAGATTTCTCGTGAATGCTGACATTCTCCGAAGATGTACTCTTATTATAATGTTCACCTAATAAATCATCGTAGAGATAAAGATGTGTCATCTGTAAGGCTCCATAAACGACAAACATGAGAGCCACGCTCAACAATATAGTGTTTCTGTTTTTGGCAAACTCCTCTTTGAAATCACCTGTTTTAGAAGAGTTCCATGATCTGTCTGCTGAGAATCCATATGCATTCTCATACCCGTGTCTGTATCGATCTTCCCAAGTGCCAGTCTCATAAGAGGTGAAATTGGATTTCTGAGAGCGATTGAAATTGTGGTACATAGGACTGCCCGGATTGTACATGTTTGGAGACGTGCGCAAATTAGTGCCATCATTCCAACCGATATCGAACTTATCATAATTCGCCTTAGATATTGGATTTTTCAATAGCGTATAGGCTGCCAAAATTTTCTTGAACCTATCATCCTTAGTCTCTGCATTGAGCATTTCAGGAGCATGTTGACTCAATGGGTAACCATGCGCACATGTAGAATCAGGATGGTAGATTTTGGCAAGCTGGAAAAATCGTTTTTTCAGATCTGACGGTTTCATATCAGTTCCTCTCGGTAAATTTAGCACTTCATAGGGTGTTGCATGTATGGATTCTGGATACTCATGTATGAGCCTCAGTATCTCCTTGTCCATCTCTGAGGGATCAGAATTTTCAGAGTTCGTTCCTTTATCACCCCCACCGCCAATGGTGGCGTACATTCTTCTAGTAGAATTCAAACACCGAGGTCGAAATGTTATCACGATAAGGGGCGGATGAGGTCTTCTCGATAACGCTTTAAATGAAGAGGGGAGTAAGCTTCTAGCGCTTCTGGCGCAATATCGCGTTGCTGACATGCTCACAGACGTATGGAGCATATTTGGTTGATTCGTAGTGTACCTATGGTGTTAGATCCGTGCTAAAGACAAACGAGGAACGGTCGTCATCGGGGTTGATGATGTGAGGAAGTACCTCCTTTTTTAAGCTGTGAAAATCATGGCTCGTCGGAGTATGGAATCTGCTCGGTGTGGTGAATTTGCTCGTGTGTGCTGGGCAGTGGGATGTGGGCACAGAGAGTAGCACTTGAGGTCTGATCCTAGCAATCTTATTTCGTGCTATAGACTGACTGTAATCGTTCTGTGCTGTGAATGATGTGTTCTCACTGTTGTATTGTGCTATATTATACCCTGTGCGTGCTGGAGCTGCAGCTGGAGTTGAGGCAGACCCCGAGATCGAGACGACGAGTCGCTTATCGAGCCACGGCTATCGAATATCGAACCCACACAATCGTATCCACGGTGGTACGCCGTGCACACAGTACACTGCACAAACACGTCTTCTTGGAAGTCTTCCATTATACTCTTGATATAATTCACATCCCTGAGAGTCTGCCCAAGACTGCGCCCTACGACGTGAGCACTTCGTCTCATCCCCATGCCTCATGGACTGAGGAAAGCCGATACCGGCATAGCTTCTTTCCATTTTTTTCCCACTTCTCACAAAAGGAAATCTCCGGGAGAATGAAGAGTGAGGAATGAGTCTTTAACGCGTTTGTTTAAATACACCAGCGCTTTCCTTCCTATCAGACTGACTGGTACTGGATCTGGCTCTGGCTCTGGTTCTAGTTGTAATTCTGGCTTGTGGTTTCATTGACTCCCCCTCTAGCTAATCAACCTAGCCATGTCAGACAAGATCGAGAAGAAGCCAATCACGTTCTCTAACCTCGTGTTAGGTGCAGCACTTAACCTCGCAGAGGTGTCTACTTTAGGTCAACCATTAGAGGTTACCAAGACCACCATGGCAGCTAATAGAGATTTTGGTCTCATCAATTCCGTTAAACACATTTGGAAACGTGGTGGTGTACTAGGATTCTACCAAGGATTGATTCCATGGGCTTGGTTTGAAGCAGCCACTAAAGGTGCAGTGTTATTGGCAGTTATGACAGAAGGTGAATATAGATTCAGAGTTTTAGGTGCATCACCATTTGTGGCAGGTATTGGAGGTGGTATGCTCGGTGGTTTATCACAAGCTTATTTGACTATGGGATTCTGTACTTGTATGAAAACTGTGGAAATCACTCGTACTAAGGATACTGCTAGTGGAGTTCCTGCAAAGAGTACTTTACAAGTCTTTAAGGAAATTTATCAAAAAGAAGGTATCAGAGGTATCAATAAAGGTGTCAATGCAGTGGCAATGAGACAATGTACTAATTGGGGATCTCGTTTTGGTCTCGCTAGACTTGCAGAAGATTGGATCAAAACTTTCAGAGGTAAGGGTAAGGATGATAAACTTAATGCATTTGAGAAGATTTTATCATCTATCGTTGGTGGTGGTTTGAGTGCTTGGAATCAACCATTTGAAGTTGCTAGAGTGGAAATGCAGAGTAGAGTTAAAGATCCAAATAGACCTAAGAATTTGAACGTCTTCACTACTTTGAAGTACGTTTACCAAACACACGGTATTAAGGGTCTCTACAAGGGTGTCACGCCGAGAATCGGTTTGGGTGTCTGGCAGACAATCTTCATGGTCTCCCTCGGTGATTACGCCAAGGAATACATTGCCGGTAGAGGTAAGGGTAAGCCTGCAACCGCTCTCAAATAGTTCTGCAATGGAATTAGATAAGAGAAGAGTAAAGAGTAAAGAGCCAGGCGCGTTCACTCTTAGCCTCCCTTATCACCTTATCACTACTATTATTCTACTAAACTCTTTTCTTATAGTTGTAATTAATCGGGCTTGCCCCTCTAGAACGAATGAAGGTATTTGGAATTGTAAATATGGTATTTGTATATGAATGCATGTAATGTAGCAGTATGGTACAAAAGCATTACATTGAAAGCGACAGAGACGAGGGGGTGGGGGGCCGAATCACGTTCTTTGCACTCCCCACTTATCATAGCAGTAAAGTCCTGCAAATGTCAGAGATAATCCGACTCCCTGTTGCAGATTGAGTGTGATACCCTCAATGATGATACTGCAGGAAATGATGATGATTCTCTTGAGAATGTTGGCAATGGAATAATTCACTGGTGACACCATCCCCAATATTTGGAATGCCGTAAGCGATTGAATGAAGTGCGCAAATCCGTATGCTGCAATGTGCTTAAGTGTGCATGATGATAACGTTAGCACCGATATGGTAGATGTTGCAGAGTACGTTCTAAATTCGGAGATGATGTAGAACGGAAGCGTCAATGTGAATCCAACGAGAGAACAATAGAAAAGCACTGAGAGTTTATCCAGTTTTCTCGTCTCTGCAGATGGTGAGGATGACAAGCCGGGGAACTTCTTGAGGTCTGTGGTGGAATCAGTTACCGCATTGTTAAGAAAGAAGTAAGTGGAATTGTTCTTTGGGGTATGCATTGGTAAGAGCGGTGTCGATGCGGCAGATTCCGGACGCGTAATTCTCCAGTTGAGTTTATTAAGAAATGCAGTGGCACGCGAGTCATCTAATTCTTCATCATCGGATACTGATAAGTCAGAGTATGATGGGGATGTCGAACGTGAATTTTCTTCTGATCTGATTCTCTTGTCATTGTTTCTTAGTTTATCCTTCCCCTTCTGTGGATCTTCCCAAGTCAAGATTTTCTTGGCAAAAATATTTTGTGAAACAAAGATGAGCATGGATAGAAAGGCAAACATAGAACCTCTGAAGACCATATCCGGTGAAATATCCAAATTGTCATTACGCGTACAGCACAACATGACACCTGTAATGAGTGGTACCAATGTGAGGTAAGTTTTTGTCTGAAACTTTTTGTTGAACAAAAATCTATAGATGAGGACAGTAGTTAGAGGAGATAGTGCCTTTATTGTATGTACCAGGGAAACAGGAATTATGGATGTTGAATTATGTGATGCAATTTGTCCCAAGAATTGGAAAACACCCATTGGAACTGTCGTTTTCAGAATGAGGTAGGATGGTTGTAGGAATTGGTTTAAGATGGAATATGACTCATTTGCAAGCTGTGGTGGGAAAGTTCCGTTTGGAAACTTATTGAATAAATTGAAATTGAAATTGTGTTCAGAGATTCTTATGAAGGTTATAAGCAACACGCATAATACACCCGTTATGACGAACTGAATTTCTGTCAACGAGACTGGGTATTTGAACTCTTTAAGAATTTGTTTGGTCGTTGAAGAGGAAATCACAGATGTGAAGTACCATATGAAACAGAGTGATATTAGCTTTAAGTTGATGTCAGGTAGCGAGTTTTTCAATTTTTGTAAAGAAAAGAAAGGAAGAACCTTAGAAGAAGTTGAGGAAGAAGCAGAGACTCCCCGCTTCGGATTAAAGTTGAAAGATTCCATGTTCATGTCAAACTTTTGTTGTTTGATTGATTCCGTGTACTGGGTGTTAGGCATGTGAGCGAGTGACTTTAGTTAGTGAAGAGTAAAGTTTTAAACAAGTGGAAATGGGCAGTGAGCAGGAGAGTCGTCGGTGGTCGGTGGGGTTTAATGCTATTGGTAGTAGTATTAGTTTTCCCCCAATGGTTCTCTGTGCAGTGATGTGGGTACTGGTAGCGCAAGCTGCTGTCTTTTTAGAGGCCCCAACTAGCCCTAACTGTTGAACTTCTGATTGCCAAGCTTGCAACATCAACAAACATTGGTCTGTCGTGCAATTGAGTTTCCTATTTCCTGGTTGATTTTTTTCGTATTGTTGACTGCATGGACCCGCTCTCAAGTCTATAGCTGGTCTCAAGCAGCCGCTCCTCACTGCTCACAGTTCACATGCATTTTCGCATTTTGCCTATTTTTCTTTTCTTTTTTTTTTCTCTAGACTCTAGACCCACTCTGCGCCACGGACTGCGCCACTTTTGCCGAACACGTTTCGGCAACAGCTGAAGCTGAATCTCTCGGGCAAATCGCGTCTATGCTGATTGTTGGTCGCGCTAATTCTGTTGGGTGAGGGCTCAGCACTCAGCACTAGCAGCGGCACATACAGATAGTCCCCGGCAGCGAACTCCGAATCCTCTGGACAAAGAGCACACACATGCACATACAAAGTTGAAGCGTGCCACTGTCGGTGGTGCAAACACTGAAACTAATATACACTACTGTGCAGTGGCCAGCATTCCAGAGAACACTTCGGGGTGATAGGCCATCTATAGTACGAGTCTGTAAGCAGTAAGCATCGCATTCCTCGGGGTTTGCGATTGCGCCAAACGGGCAAAACTGGCAAAACGACGGCCCCAGAAATTTATTTTTCACAATTTCAGCTTTTTCTCGGACTGATTCCAATAATTTTACTGGCATTTGGTTGATTTGATCTCGTCATTTTTTGAGGCGTCAATTTTGACCCAGAACTTTTGCCAAACCCAGTTTGATATAGGGGCTTTCAGCCATATCTTCGTGTATGTCACTTTCTTTTCCTCTTTACTTCTCCTTTATCTCTTCTTTTCCTTCCCCTTTTCCTTTCTGTAGCCAGCACAGCTCCATCAACTAAGCATGTCCGCCGTCACTGTCACTGGTTCCAACGACCACAACAACTCTGGAGCTTCTAAACGTATCTCCAAGAACTCTAACAATATTGCAACTTTCCAAGAGACCAAGACAGTAACTAAGGGTATCGTCACTATCGACACTCTCGGTAACGACTTCCACGTCCCAGATTATTCTATCAAGACCATCTTAGATGCTATTCCAAAGTCTGCTTATAAGAGAGAACTCTCTAAATCTTTCTACTATGTCTTTAGAGATATCGCTTTGATTCTTGCTTTCGGTTTTGCTGCACAGTACACTATCCCACACATCTCCAATTCATATTTGAGAGGTGCAGCTTGGTTGGGGTATGCAATGCTTCAATCTCTCCCATACACCGGTATTTGGGTCATGGCTCACGAATGTGGTCATCAAGCTTTCTCCGATTATGGTTGGGTTAACGATACCGTTGGTTGGGTTTTACACTCTTATTTACTCGTTCCTTACTTCAGTTGGAAGTACTCCCATGGTAAACATCACAAGGCAACCGGTCACTTGAGAAGAGATATGGTCTTTGTGCCTCCAACAAAGGAAGAATTCAAGGAAAAAAGAAACGTTGTTACATTATCTGAACTTATGGAAGACGCTCCAATCGTTACGCTAAAGACTTTACTCATCCAACAATTTGGTGGTTGGATCGGCTACCTTTTCACTGATGTCACCGGTCAACCACACCCTGAATTGGGCGACAAATGGTACTCATCATTCATTGCTTCCCATTTCAACCCAACTTCTCCAATCTTTGAAAAGAGAGATTACTGGTTCATTGTCCTCTCTGACATTGGTATTCTCACTCAACTCTTTGTTGTCTACGAATGGGTCAAGTATTTTGGTTTCTTTGCCATGTTCACTCACTGGTTCCTCCCATACGTGTTTACCAACCATTGGTTAGTCTTCATCACATATTTACAACACTCTGATGTCACTCTCCCTCACTATGAAGATAATGAATGGAATTTCGCTAGAGGTGCAGCGGCAACTATTGACAGAAACTTTGGTTTCATTGGTCCTTTCTTCTTCCACGATATTATTGAGACTCACGTCTTACATCACTACGTCTCCAGAATTCCATTCTATAATGCTAGAGTTGGTACCGAGGGTATCAAGAAGGTTATGGGTAAGCATTATGCACACTCTGATGAGAATATGTGGGTTACCTTGTGGAAATCTGCTAGAATGTGTCAGTTCGTTGACGGTGATGGTGGTGTGAAGATGTTTAGAAATGTCAATGGTTTAGGTGTTGCTCCAAAGGAGTAAAAGCCACGTTCGCTCCCATTCCTTTTCTCTCTCTATCTCTCTCTCCTATACGTTGTTTATGATTTTCCCACTTTAATTCCGATTTTATGTTATTCTACAAAGCTAAACTATAGATCCGGGTATACTCTAGAGGTTCTCACATCGAAACTACGGCATATAGTATGGTTGCAAACTAGTTCAAACTATACATCCTTTCATGTACTAATTAAATCCTCAGCAATATCACACGTTAATTCTATTAATGGATTCAATGTTTATTGTAGATGCAGCCCCTGTATACTCACATGGCCCAAGTTTCGTTATTTAATTAGTCCGAATAGTTCAGAGTTCAGACCCCTAGTGCGGTCTCCCGGCGATCATCTAAATTTTCCAGGTGCTGAAGATCATCAAATCAGGTAGCTGGGTGGCTGGCTTAAAAAAGTTACACATCAGGGATCGAGCTTATCTTCACTTCTCGATCCGTTCGTCTCACTTCCCACTTTCCACTTCCCACTATAGTTGGACTAGCACCTGGTAACGACATAGTTCTGAAGGCTAATTTGCGACCCAAAAGTATTCATGCGCATCTCTTCTGAAAGTATACTAACTAACCGTTAATCCGGTATAAATGAAGAAGAACCTAGCGATGATGGTGTGAATGCTGGACCCTGGTTCGGACAGATTTTCACCCCTTTCAATCCCGATTTGGTGATCTAGAAGTTAGCAATTGTTTGTTTTAGTTAATGTGCAGTTTGGTTCTAGGCTGTCATCAGAACATTTAGTGACAATGCATCAGTGTGTATCTATCGTCTTCTACTTCTGAAAAGATCTGTGATGAGTACTGAATATATGGCAATCGTCGCTTATTCCATCCATATAATAACCTCAGCTGGGTCTGTCCAATTATTTTATACAAGACACTAGTAAGCTATATAACGCAGAAGTACAGCGTAACACACACCCACTCATTAAACCTTATACGAACTTATCGCGTATAAACTTGGAACTTGGAATCAACCAGATATGAAAGTTGATAACGGTTTCCACCGGCTACCGGCCACAGGCCGCATGCATGTGCGCAACCTTAAACGTGAAATCTTAAATCCGTCCTAGTTTTATCAATGGCAACGTTCGCAGGTAACACGCAGCCTCCTTTGATGTAATTGTGTACATATTAGTGTTTCATCGGATGATAATGATATTATTGTCTCTCAACACTAACCCCTGCCCCTGGACCAAACGTACGCTTTGTGGTTGCTTACGAATAAGAAATTTGATAAACATACGTACTTATTCTGAGGTTTGATTAGCCTTATAAAAAGAGATTGCAGCCCAACTCAACCCCTTTCAAGGCTCAGATCAACTTTAAACATCGCCATTCAATTTACAGTCTTTCAATCTCCATAAAAGTGTTCATTGGTGACATCCTGAGGTAAGATCAATTATGCTTTGTACCTCAACAAAAGTGACGACCCAAATACAAGTGGGAACAGTGTCTCTAGTCAATGTTCATCCGAAAGCGAAGACCGATAACGCCACATCTCCAAGCAAATGCAAAATAACCATTGACGCCAACGGGGATGATTTTTATGTTCCTGATTACAGTATCAATGATGTTTTGAACGCTATACCTAGGAAATGCTTTGAGTCGAGCCTATGGACCTCATTTTCATACGTGTTCCGTGATATTTTCTTTATGATTATATTTGCATATGCAAGTAACTATATCCAGTATGTTCCATACTTGAATATTCGGATACTATTATGGACAATATATGTCAATTTAATTGCATTGCCAATGACGGGTCTCTGGATATTAGCTCATGAATGCGGACATGGTGCATTCTCCAAGTTCACCTGGGTGAACGATATAACCGGGTGGATTTTACATTCATATTCTTTGAATCCATACTTTAGTTGGAAGGCATCGCACAGGAAACATCACAAATACAACGGTCATCTTAGGAAAGATATGGCATTTGTCCCTCCAACAACAGAAGAATGGAAAATGCGTCGAGGTATCAAACTTTTGAGTGAAATCACCGAAGATTCGCCAATAGCTTCAATGACCACTTTACTGATCCAACAAGTAGCAGGGTTCCAGGCGTACTTATTGACAGATGCTACCGGACAGAGACATCCTGAACTAGAAGGGAAATGGTGGCATCAATTTTTAGCGTCCCATTTGAATCCTACTGCTCCGCTATTTGACAAGAGTGATTTTTGGTACATTATAGTGTCTGATATTGGTATTGTTGCTCAACTTATAATTTGCTATTTATGGGCTCACAACTTTGGATGGTTCAACTTCACTGTACATTGGCTCATACCATACATTTTAGTGAACCACTGGATTGTATTCATAACTTTCTTACAACACACAGACATTCGCGTTCCAAGATACGATTCTAACCAATGGACGTTCGCCAGGGGAGCTGGCGCTACAATTGATCGTGATTTTGGGTTTGTGGGAGAGTTTTTCTTCCATGACTTGATTGAAACTCATGTGATCCATCACTATTGTGGAAGGATCCCTTTCTACCAAGCGAGAATGGCCACCGAGGCAATCAAGCCTGTTCTCGGAGTTCACTACTTGCGCTCCGATGAGAACATGTTCCTAATGCTCTGGAAGGCAATTCGTTGGTGTGAGTTTGTTGAGGGTGATAATGGTGTGATGATGTTCCGTAACCACAATGGTGAGGGCGTGATGCCGCAAGGATAGGTAGTCCGTGGCTTGGCCCAATGTATTGTACCAATCTCGTGCTTATCTGCAGCACTTCCCGATTGGGGAGGTTAACGCCGGCAGTGGGCAGCCGCGCCAGCCACCGGATCTCTAATTTGTTTAGAATTACTTTTTATTTCAATCATTACAATAATCTGATGCTGCACGTGATCTCGGCGGAACAAAAATTGGGGAAAAGTTTTCACTTCAACTTTCCACTTTCCACAATTGGATTCGCTGGCATCTGGCAACGGAGAACATGAACGGTGGAGAGGAAAAAGTAACGGTTCACCAATACCTTACCAACAGGCGCCTCTTTTTCTGTCCTTCTTTTCTGTTTTCTTTTGCTTTGGTATATTTCCTGTAAGCTAAGCACAAGCATGTCCGCAACCGCTCCTGCTGCTACCGCCAGTGGCGTGTCTAAGAAGATCACACCAGATCTTCACTCTAAGAACCTTCAAGGTGATGACTTCAAGGCTCCAGACTACACCATTGGTGAAATCATCAATGCCATTCCAAAGGATTGTTTCAAGCGTGATTTGGTCAAATCTCTCTCGTTCGTTGCAAGAGACATCTTCTTCATTGTCTTGTTTGGTTATATTGCTGAAAAGTTTATTCCTCTCATCCCATCAAAGACTTTGAGATTCTTTGCATGGACTGCATACTGTATCCTCGAATCTTTCCCTATGGTGGGTCTCTGGATTTTGGCTCACGAATGTGGTCACCAAGCCTTCTCTGATTACGGTTGGGTCAATGACTTTGTCGGTTGGGTATTACACTCTTACACTGGTAACGCCTACTTCAGTTGGAAATTCTCCCACAAGAAACACCATCAACACACCGGTCACATTGACAAGGATATGGTTTTCGTACCAAAAAGAACTGCTGACTGGAAAAAGAAAAGAAACGTCGTCTCCTTAAAGGAACTCACTGAGGACTCTCCACTCTACACAGTTGGTACTTTACTCGTTCAACAAGTTGTTGGTTTCCAAACTTACCTCTGTATTGATGCAACTGGTCAGCCACACCCTGAATTAGGTGACAAATGGTATTCTGATTTCCTAGCTTCCCACTTCAACCCTAACGCTCCAATTTTTGACAAGGAAGACTACTGGTTCGTCATTCTCTCTGATATTGGTTTATTGACCGTTGGTTACGTCATGTACCAATGGGTACAACATTTCGGCTGGTTCAACTGCATGGTTCACTGGTTCATCCCATACCTTTTAGTGAACCACTGGATCGTCTTTCTCACCTACTTACAACACACAGACATCACCCTTCCACATTATGAAGATGGTGAATGGAACTTTGCTAGAGGTGCAGCGGCAACCATTGATAGACAATTCGGTTGGGTTGGTCCATTCTTCTTTCACGATATCATTGAAACCCACGTTTTACATCATTATGTCTCCAGAATTCCATTCTACAATGCTAGAAAGGCAACTAAGGCCATCAAGGAAGTTATGGGTGACCACTACATGTTCTCTGATGAAAACATGTTTATCACTTTATGGAAGTCCTTGAGAAGCTGTGAATTTGTTGAAGGTGATAACGGTGTCTTGATGTACAGAAACCACAACGGTTTAGGTCTTCCACCAAAGGATGATTAATTTATCAAAGTGTGAACTTTACTGATAACTGTTCTTTTTTGACGTGACAACTCCATATTGTACCCCCCATCTCTGTGGATTGATGGGTTGCAAATGCCGCCATTTTTTTTTCACAACTAGACTACCTTTTCTTTCCTATCCACCACTTTACTCTACTTTACTTACAGATATACTATTATTATTCCTATCAATCCATTCATTCCCTTCCATGTACATATTACGTATACGTCGCAATTTTCTTATAATTTTAGAATTAACTACAAACCTAGCTATTTAAACTCTCAGTACCCAAAGAAAAAAGTAAGATCATTGCAAGAAACGGACAACGTTATCAATGACGTTCTCCTTCATATTTTTCCCCCACAATAGATCCAAATGTTCGTGTCCGTAAACACCAAATATCTTCAATTCTGAATGACTTTCGTAATCGTTCACCTTAATGGCATTCTCAGCGGTATCATCAGAATCACTTGAAGAGTCTACCTCAATCTCAACGTTATCAACGAGTTGTTTCATACCGACAACTTTGCCATCCTTAATCTGTGTGTACTGTTGATACTTGGATTCTGGTAATTGGCCTACTAAAACATCAATATCCACCAATGAGTCACTCATACCATAAATGATCATCATTTTTTTGATATTTATGAATTGCGTTGGATATTCAAACGGTTGGAAATAATCTTGCTCTTGATACATTTGGAACTTCTTAGACTTAATGATCTGAAACCAATGCACGATACATTTAACTGAAGTGGTGGAAAATAGATGGTAATAAGATACCAATTTCTGAATTATGTCAATATTTTCGGATTTCCAGTTGAAAAGCATATCATTGGGTATGTCAATGAGTTTGATAAACATTGGAGGGTATGTGATACGACGCCAGAACATGATTGATTTAACCATTATTTTTCTACCAAAGAGCGTGTACATCATCTCCGGATCAAAATTGATAATAGAATTAACGAGCCAACTGTTGAGTTTCTTCGGTGTGGTAGCAGGAGCTACCAAGATAATCTTGTCAATTTTCTCATTCAGGTCCCTATTTATCGAAACAGATGATAAGATTTGTGAGCATCCCTGACTGAACCCAATGTATGTGAGATGATCGATTCCCTTCAATTTCAAGATATAATCAATGGCAGCAGGTATGTCGTACATGGCAAACTCATCGAGGGAGAAATCCCAAAAGGCTCTTTCATCGGCGTTGTATTTCTCATGCTTATTTGAGTATTTATTACCTCTATTATTCCCACAAAAGACATCGTATCCCTTCTCACATAGAACAAAGGGGAGATTGTTATCCTTGTCGAGCATAACGCACCAAACGTCACTGGTCATTAATAGTCCATGTTGCAGATACACGGCCTTACCATTTGGTTTGAATCCATTAGCTTTAGGATCGAGTCTATGAACAGTTAAATTGAAACCGTCATTAGTGTGTACCAAATGCGATTCAGCCTTGAAACCGTGCAATGCACAAAGTTCTGGGAAATTCGTAGAGTTACGCATCTTCTCTACTAGATGTAGAACATCATCTTGAAGTTTGGAAGACTCTGACTCTGTGATGAAATCGTTATATTTTTCGTTATTTGATTTGAAAAGGGAAAACACAAATCTACTGGCGGAAGTGCAAAGTCTGATGATGCTGTTAGGGAGCAGTAACGTCACTGTACTGATTATCTGTTCCAGAATGATGATGAGAATGGATGTCGCGTTCTCAACTCTCTGTAAAGTCGTTGGTTCATCTTCTTTCCCACGAATGGCAGTACCATCTTCGTTATTCAGAGATATAATTTCGTCCTGTACCGTGTGGTTATCTCTCATTTCTTCTGCACCTGTGTCTGTACCATTGAAGTTTGCCAGAGACCTTCTAAAAGTGGCTGGTGATGGTGAACGAGATGGGGAGGTGTTGTTGATACTCTCCAACTGCTGGCTAATAGACTTACGGTGCACGCGACGTGTCCGCATCTGCGTCTGTGTATGCATCTGTTGGCTCATGCTGATGCTACTGGAAAGTGCTAGTCCTTGTGCTCGTGCTTGTTTGTGTACTCTCCGTAGCATTGTTCCCTTCTGTTTGCCGTATGTACTGTATGTGTATCACAGAAGAAGGCTTGGTTCCTCGTTCCGTACTCCGGTTCTCGTTTTCTTCGGTGTCTGTTGTGTTGTCTGTTGTACGATGTTAAGGCGGAATTTCGCATTTCCGCGAATTTCCATGACTGAGAACAGAGAAATTGAGAAATTGAGAAATTCCAAGTTTCAAAGTTTCAAAGAATTTGAGTCACATGAAAAACGAAAAACGAAAACTAAAAACGGGCAACGGAAAATTGGAAAATTGGAAAATTGGAAAATGGGCAAAAACTAAAAACATCTGAGAATGGACGGGCGACGGAGAAGAGATGCACGATCAAGAGTGCAGGGAAGGAGAAGACAAGAGAAGAGAATAGAAGGGACACAGCACAGCACAGAACAGAACAGCGCACCATGTCTGAAGAACAGGAACAGAGCGCACACTTCTCCTTCCCAAGGGAGGAGGAGAAGATTCTCCAGCACTGGGACGAGATCGACGCTTTCCAAACCTCTCTCAAGTTGAACGAGGGAAAGCCGGCTTTCACCTTCTATGATGGTCCACCATTCGCCACTGGTACCCCTCACTATGGTCATTTCTTGGCATCCACTATTAAGGATATCATTCCAAGATACGCCAACATGAATGGTTACTCTGTCGAGAGAAGATTCGGTTGGGATACCCATGGATTACCAGTTGAACACGAAATTGACAAGAAATTGGGCATTACTTCCAAGCAAGATGTCATGGACATGGGTATCGAGAAATATAATGAAGAATGTAGAAGTATTGTCATGAGATATGCTTCCGAATGGAAATACGCTATCACCAGATTAGGTAGATGGATTGACTTTGAGAATGACTACAAGACTTTGTACCCATCTTTCATGGAATCTTGTTGGTGGGCATTCAAGGAATTGTACAAGAAGGAGGCAGTTTACCAAGGTTTGAGAGTCATGCCTTACTCCACTGGTGTCACTACTGCTTTGTCCAACTTTGAAGCAGGTTTGAACTATAAGGATGTTAACGACCCAGCTGTCACCGTTGCTTTCCAATTAGCAAACGATGAAAAGACTTACTTGGTTGCTTGGACCACCACACCATGGACTTTACCATCTAATATTGCATTGTGTGTCAACCCAGAACTTGAATATGCAAAGATCTTTGATGAAGAGAAGCAAGTTACTTACATCATGCTCGAATCCTTAATCAAGAACTTATACAAGAAGCCAAAGGATGCAAAGTACAAGATCACCGGTCACGTTAAGGGTTCTGAATTAATCGGTCTTCAATATGTCCCATTATTTGACTACTTCAGGGAGAAGTTCACCCCTACTGGTTTCAGAGTCATTGGCGCATCTTACGTCTCTGATGAATCTGGTACCGGTATTGTTCATCAAGCACCAGCTTTCGGTGAACAGGATTTTGATGAATGTACCGCTAATGGTGTCATCAGTGAAAAGATCACTCCACCAAACCCTGTCGATGATGATGGTAAGTTCACCGAAGAAGTCACCGACTTTAAGGGTCTCTACGTTAAGGATGCAGACAAGGAAATCATCAAGCACTTGACCACCACTGGTAACATGCTTCTCGTTTCTCAAATTAGACATAGTTATCCATTCTGTTGGAGATCTGATACTCCTTTACTTTACAGAACCGTTCCAGCATGGTTCATCAGAGTCAAGGAAATCATTCCACAAATGCTCGACAGTGTTGAGAAGACCAGATGGGTTCCAAACAACATCAAGGAGAAGAGATTCTCTAACTGGATTGCAAACGCAAGAGATTGGAACGTCTCCAGAAATAGATATTGGGGTACCCCAATCCCATTATGGGTCTCTGATGACATGGAAGAAATCGTCTGTGTTGGTTCTATTGAAGAATTGAGAGAATTGTCTGGCGATGACTCTATCACTGACATTCACAGACATAAGATTGACCACATCACCATTCCATCCAAGCAAGGTAAGGGTCAATTGAAGAGAATCGAAGACGTCTTTGATTGTTGGTTCGAATCTGGTTCTATGCCTTACGCATCCAAGCACTATCCATTTGAGAATAAGGAAAAGTTCTCTGATGCATTCCCTGCAAACTTCATTTCTGAAGGTTTGGATCAAACTAGAGGTTGGTTCTACACTTTGTCAGTTCTCGGTACCCACTTGTTCGGTACCGTTCCATATAAAAATGTCATTGTCTCAGGTATTATTCTCGCTGGTGACGGTAAGAAGATGTCCAAGAGACTGAAGAACTATCCAGATCCTAACTTGATCACAACCAAATATGGTGCCGATGCTTTGAGATTATATTTGATCAACTCTCCAGTTTTGAGAGCCGAAACTTTGAAGTTCAAGGAAGAAGGTGTCAAGGAAGTTGTCTCCAAGGTCTTATTACCATGGTGGAACTCTTACAAGTTCTTGGAAGGTCAAATTGCGCTTTTGAAGAAGACTGAAAATATCGACTTCAAGTTCGACCCAACTTCCAAATCCGAAAACGTTATGGATAGATGGATTTTAGCCTCTTTACAATCATTGATTAAGTGTATCCACGAAGAAATGGGTGAATACAGATTATACACCGTTGTCCCAAGATTACTTGGATTGATTGATCAATTGACTAACTGGTACATTAGACTCAACAGAAGAAGATTGAAGGGTGAAAATGGTGTCCCTGATTGTTTGAAGGCATTGAACACTTTGACGGAAACTTTATTCATTCTCGTCAGAGCAATGGCTCCATTCACTCCATTCTTGTCTGATGCTATCTACCAAAGATTGAGACCTCTCTACACTGAGGAGACTTTGAACAAGTATGGTAAGGATCACAGATGTGTCCACTTCTTGTCATACCCAACTGTGAATGAGGAATTATTTGATGAAAAGATTGAAACTGCAGTCGGTAGAATGCAAAAGATCATTGACTTGGGTAGAAATATCAGAGAAAAGAAGATGATCTCTTTGAAGACACCATTGAAGGAATTAGTCATCTTGAACTCCGATCCAGATTACATAAATGACGTGACGTCTTTGAAGAAATACATCATTGAAGAATTGAACGTCAGAGAAGTCGTCATTACTTCTGATGAAGAGAAGTACGGTGTCGAATATAGAGCTGTTGCAGACTGGCCAGTCTTGGGTAAGAAGTTGAAGAAGGATGCTAAGATTGTCAAGGAGGGACTACCAAAATTGACCTCCGACGATGTTAAGGACTTCTTGAAGTCTGGTAAGGTCACCGTTTCCGGTATTGATTTGACCACTGAAGACTTGAACGTCTTGAGAGGTTTACCAGATTCCAAGACTGCCTCTGGTCAAGAATCTAGAGCTGAAGGGGACGTTTTGATCATTCTCGACATCAATCTGTACCCAGAATTAGAGACTGAGGGTATTGCTAGAGAGATTGTTAACAGAATCCAAAGATTGAGAAAGAAGTGTGGCTTAGACCAAACTGAAGAAGTTCAAGTTCAATACGCTGTCAAGAAGGATGATTGTGATATCGAAAAGGTCATCAAGGATCATGCTGACTTCTTACTCAAGTCAACTAAGGTCCCAATGGAACACATTGCTGAGTCTGAAAAGACTATTCTCGGTGAAGAAGAAGCAACCATTAACGACACCGTCCTTTCCCTAAGACTCTTAAAGTTATAACTTTGCACTCGTGCTGTTTATAGTATCTCATTGTAATTAATCTGTCCCATATAAAGCGAACGCAGTAGTGGCAGCTCTCATAACTCAGAACTAGTTGTTTGTCTTTTGTTTTGGTCCTCGAAAATATCTTTGTTACCCGGAAGCGAGCGAGAAAATGTTTACACGGCAAAACACACTAGAGCTAAACATTAAACCCAGTGACAGTGGCCGAACACCCAGTAGGAACACGAATACCCCCGCACCTCCCACGTAATTGCAATAGGACATTTCAAGACACAGCAGACAACCTACAACCACTACCTTCACTAAATATGTCCTTTGGTTCAAGATTAGGAGGTTTCGGATCGAGTGTATCGACCCTAGGATCGACTCCCGCAAGCGCATCTGGTACATTACAAGATTTACAGAATGATATAGTCGTTAATAACGTAGGAGAGGATAGTGTCAGTGATATTGCCTTCTCTCCACAAGCTGAATATATGGCCATCTCTAATTGGGATAAAAAGAATAGAATATTTGAGATTACAAGTAATGGACAAGTTGAAGGAAGAGCATTATATGAACATGATGGACCTATATTATCAACTAGATTTACATTGGATGGTACTAAAGTAATTAGTGGTGGTGCTGATAAACAAGTGAAACTCTTTGATTTGGCATCACAACAAGCACAGACAATAGGTATACATAATGATGCCGTTCGAGTTGTTAGACATGTTACATGTGGTCCTCAAAATACTCCATGTGTAGTAAGTGGATCTTGGGATAAAACTGTTAAATATTGGGATACTAGACAACAGAATCCAATATGTACATTGAATATGCCTGAAAGAGTTTATGCAATGGATTCTTCACAAAAATTGTTGGTAGTTGGTACCGCTGAACGTCACATTTTGATTATAGATTTGAATAATCCGGATAAGATTTTTAAGAGTCAATTATCCCCATTAAAATATCAAACTAGAACTATTGGATGTTATCCAAAGGGTGATGGATTTGCCATTGGTTCCATAGAGGGAAGATGCGGTATTCAATATGTTGATGATATGCAACAGAAACAATTCGGATTCTCTTTCAAATGTCAAAGAGTTAATAAGACTGCTTCAAAGGAATCTAACGTTTACTCTTTAAATTCTGTTGTTTTCAACCCACAATATGGTACGTTTGCTACTGCTGGTTCTGATGGTACTTTCTCATTTTGGGATAAGGATTCTAGACATCGTCTTAAGGGATTCCCTTCATTAAATGCAACCATACCCGTTGTGAACTTCAATAGAACTGGTATGTTGTTCGCATATGCATTGAGTTACGATTGGAGTAAAGGTTATGCAATGAATACCCCACAGTATCCAAATACTGTGAGAATTCACGTTTGTAAAGATGATGAAGTGAAACCAAAACCAAAGAGGAAGTAGGCGATATGTGGCCTCATGATAAGATTGTGTAATTAGCAGTGTACAGATGAAAAAATCACTCTCATTTACATGAAAATTCGAACATTATTAGGTAAATAAAAATTAGAGAAGTTGATAGTACAGGTAGTATGGTACAGAATGGTGAAATGAAATGAAGAAATGAAGTGAAATGAAATGAAACGAAGTGAAGTATAGTATAGTAAAGTAAAGTGAAGTAAAGTAAAGTAAAGCAGACGTTAAGAATTCGAAATCGGAAACTCATAAATCGTGACGATCAACAGAGTCCCCCCATAGCTCACTGAGCATTTCAGAACCATCATCACCAGTGTACAATCCAAAATCAAAGAACTGTTCACTGCTGTTAAACTCACCAAGTAGATTGTCATTCTCCATCAACTCGCCCGTGCCAGAACCAGTTCCAGTTCCAGTACCAGTACCAGTACCAGTACCTGCTGTGCCTGTGCTTGTGCCAGTACTAGTACCACCCGCCTTACGGCTCATAGTTTCTGAAGTATTAGCATTGACATCCGTAACACCTGACTTGGTATCTTTCGACTTCGCAGCAGGTACAGTGGTTTTCCCATTTTTATCGGCAGTTGTTTTCTTATTGACTCTTGGCTTTCTACCGCGCTTCGTCTCCTGTACGGTGGTATTGACCTTATCGTCATTTGGGTCAGTGGTCACCCCCTCAGTGACACTCTCTAACTGGCTAGCAGTTTTTGCGTCATCCTTGTTATTATTATTGGTGTTTGAATTGGATGTATTATTGGCCTTCTTCCTGGAACGTTTAGTAATGATTGGTTGACCACTTGATGCGAGAGATTTCCCACCACCTGCAGTAGATTGTGGTGTTGTAGGATTGTTGGGAGTTTTAGGCGTATTTGGGTTCGAGGATGAGTTCTTACGAGGCCTTCTCGCCTTCCTCTTTGTTGGTGCAGCGGTCGATGCAGACGTCGATACAGACGCTGATGCGGATGCTGATGCTGATATGGATGCAGAAGCGGATGCAGAGGCGGCTGTTGAAGATAATGATGATGCTACAGCTGCTGCTCCATTGACAGATGCTCCCCCTGTTGCTGTAGTAACGCTACCGTTGGTATTCGCAGGTGTAGTTGCATTGCTATTGTTTGTTGTGGATGGTAACGAAGCGGGCACGTGTGACATATTGTTCGGTCCTGATTCGTTACTCAATGGGGTAGGTATACCCAACGCTAGCTGATTTGAAGGTTTCTTCATATCAGCAGGAGATGAGTGATGTGAATTAGCATTACCGTTGCCGTTGCCGTTGCCGTTGCTATTTGTGTTTGCAGCAGAATTGAGATTAACAGATGGGGATGACTTGTTATTTTGTTGAAGCTGTCCCAGCATGTTTGAAAACTCTGCAAATTGAGCGTCGGGCTCAGGTTTGATCTCAAACTTACTAGTGCTACTACTCATTGCCATATCATGAAGTCGTTTCCTATTATCCGTCTCCATCATCCGTAAGCTCTCACCATACTCTTTGAATCCGTCATGTGGATATGGTCTCTTTGATCCGGACTGCATTGGCGGTTGTTGCCTTGCCATGTGCTGCTGCTGCTGTTGTTGTTGTTGTTGTTGTTGCTGACGCATGAAGTAAGCTTGTTGAGCAGTTGGATCTTGAGATGACATGCTTCCAGTCATGTGAGATGGTGTTGGGGCTTGTGAATGTGGTCTAGAGAATGCATGGTTGCTCACTGGAGATGCACCGGCACCACCAACGTCTGTATCTAGTTTCGGACGTTTATTCGCCAATTGAGGATTCTGCATCATGTATGAATTCTCTTGAACTGCATTGACATTGGATTTGGCATTAGCTTCGGCGTTGGCAATCTCGCCGTTACTGTCGCTGATATTATTTGAGTTTGGTGGGTACATACGAGATGTATTTGCAGAACGAGCTGCAGCTTGTGCTTGAGCTTGTGCTATGTGGATCTGTTGGTTTTGAAGCATCTTACGCTGCATTGTCTGATATTGCTGTTGTGCATTTTGGGTTTGAGAAGATTCCTGAAACTGATGAGGTTGAGGACTTTGAGCTGCAGTGTAACTCGTATTTGGGTTGCCCTGTATGTGTGGTTGCTGTGATGCGGGTGGGGGGATATCATTGACAGATGTCTTTTGTTGTTGTGCTCTGACATAATCTGGTGGGAACTGTGCACCTTGCGACATTGGTTGTCGCTGGATTTGTTGTTGTTGTCGCTGGTAGTGTAACTGTGTATTTGCACCTGTTGATAAAGGTGTATCGTTTGGCGCTGGCGGAAGTTGTCCCTGTTGCTGAGGTTGTTGATATGGTGGTAACGGTTGTGGAGGAATGTGGGTGACTGTTCCATTAGGGTTAGTTCTCTGATCCCATGGCCCATCTACAGCTTGTGGCGGCCGTTGCGCAGGATGATGTACCATAGGACCGTTTGGATGTTGTGGCATTGAGCCAGCTTGAGAAGGTGGGAGCCGCTGCTGGTTTGGGTTTGGGGGAGCGTGTGAGTGAGGGTGTGGGGGTACCGGTGGACGGATATGAGGTTGTGAAGGATGTTGTTGTTGCTGCTGTTGTTGTTGTTGCTGTTGTTGTAGCTGTTGTTGTTGCTGTTGTTGCTGATGCATTGTCAAGCGTACCATTGAATCATGTTTCTCTTTCATATGTACAAGCTGATAATATCGTGTAGCTTCCTGAGAGCTCACACGTTTAGTACGAGCATTAAAGAGATCCCAAAACCCTTGCCACCATTCATAGATGAACCCTTTTGGTGAATCCATAGTCATTTTCGACATGGGTAATGCATATTTTGAGTTATTCAATATTTGATCTTTGTTTGTGATTTTATCCTTGTTAACAACAATGGGTAAAGTTGCTTCCTTTAGTAAAGCTTCAGCTGTCGAATTTAAACCTGACTTTAACAGATAATCATAGATGTATGCGTGTATCAATTCCTTCGAGTTTGCAGATGCGGAGTCACTCACCACGGGTTCATTCACGTATGGTGGCTGCGGCAACGATTGCGATTGTGATTGAGACTGAGATTGAGATGGCGGTTGTGACTGTGACTGTGACTGTGGCTGTCGCTGTTGCTGCTGCTGTTGCTGATGTTGTTGTTGTTGTTGCATTTGTCTACCCAGTTCAGGTGGACCAATGGTGTTTACAGATACATAATGAGGTTGCTGACCTTGTGTACCTGGATGTCCTGTGGGTTCTGGTGGTCCCTGCGGTACTGATGGTATCGATGGTACCTGTTGTTGTCCTTGAAGAACATGCTGATGTTGTTGATACTGCTGGTGATGCGCCAATGGATGATTTTGTTGGTGAAGTTGCTGCTGTTGGTGCTGTTGCTGTTGCTGTTGTTGGTGCTGTTGTTGGTGCACCTGTGCTGTATTCGTTGATGCGGGAGGTATATTTTGGTTAGAACCGAGTTGACCAAGTTCATTTATACCTATACTGGAGTTCCCCATGGATGCGTGTGGGGCAATTTCTTCCATGAATGGGACAGATTGTTTAGAATGATTGTATGTATGAGTGTGTGTGTGTGAGATGGGGGGCTGTAGCTAAACTATAAATGCAGCAGGGAATGGATAAAGGTTCTGAGTTCTGAGCAGTGCTAGAGTATGTTGTTGTGGTGTGCCTGCTTCGCTGTGTGAAAGAGGGGCACTCTGCTTTGCTGTACTGTACTGTGCTGTGCTGTACTAGATGTTGCACACACTGGCTATATTTGGTCTAGCTGGTGGTTGTGCTGCGCAGTGCTGTGCTGTGCTCTGCTGTGCCTTGTTGTTCCCGTATTGTTCCGTGTCTTGGGCTGTCCGTCCGTTGTGGTTGTCCGTTGTGTCGTGGCCCCGAGAACCGGCTTGTCTCCACTAATCTGAAATCTGAAAACTGAACGCCCACCCATTTCCCATTTCGCATTTCCGCTTTATTGAAAATTGAAAACGTTGCTTCGATCGCCGCTCAGTGCTCAGCTCGAGAAATTGCCGCTGCGGCAGATCGATATTGTTGCCGGAGTGAAATCTACAGCTAGCAACTAACAACGAGCAACTGGCAACGAGCAACGAGCAACAGGCAAATAGCAACTAGCAACTGGAAACTGGGCGTTTAATAGCCTCAATGCTGCTCGCTGTCTGTCCAGCTATACGATGTATCCTACTGAGGCTCAACCTCACCTCCCAATCCTTATCGGGTTTTAGGGTTTAGGGCTCGCATCGAGAACACGAAAAAGAAAAGAGATTAAAGAGACGAAGAGGGAATATTGGGGGTCCAGAGTCCAGAGTCCGCAATCCGCAATCGACAATACTACTGGGACGGTATCCCCCCACAGACGCGTCGGTGGGGGTAGTATATATGTACACAACATCTATCTACACGGGTCGTACTAATTACCAATTGCCGGCTATAGCGGCAGAGAGAACCCCCACCGCTGCATAACTGCTACTAGAGTCACTTGGGTATTGGTTCCATGCCCATTCTTGTACAGCCATAAGTGTAGCTGTAGCAAAGAATGAACCAGTCGATTCACTGAGTAAGAATGGCATCGCGTGAAAGAACCACGACAAGAATTGGTAGTGTAAACTTCTCGCACATAGTACACCAATAACGTTCGACATCATCATCGTCTTGGCAATGTAGTATGATCCATCATCTGATAGAATGACATTCTTACTACTGATGGTATTTCTGTAAAAATGGAGAATTCCGTCCGAAATTAACACTTTCACGCTTTTACCTGTAACGGATGAATTAATCCATCTTTTGAATAGAAATGACAATAATAGTATCACATGCATCGCCAATAGCATCCTCTGGAATAGTGCACTTTGGAAAATCTCCTCAGGTACAAACTTCCAATTAACGGTCCACTTGTACATGAATTGACGGCTGAAATTAAATGCATTACGCACAAAACTCTCTCTGATTACATCATTGTTGAGCAAGAATTGGTAATTGATCCCCACAAAGGCAAACACACCAAATATAATCATCCCCAATAGTTTCAGTAAATTCTCATCGTTCAAAAAGTACAACACAACAAGTAACCCCGGTAAATACAATAGTGCATTCATCTTAACACTCACGGCAAATGCAAAACAATCAACGGCAAGTAATGTGAGCAAATTCGCATACAATGCATAATCTCCAGCATCCTCCTTACTTGTATCCTTCTTGTTGCATGCACTCTTATACTTCCCTGCAAGTTGCAAAAGGAAAATGCATCCCAACATGAAAAACGTTGTAAAGCAATCATTGAACAATCTTAAAACGTAAATGGAATGTAACCTCTTCGATAACACCAAAAGGTAGAAAACATATGGCTTCACTCTATGTTTTCCCTCAATTTGCAAATATATTAAGAATGTCAGGGCAAGTGACATCAAATATAATAATCTAAAAGCTTCTTGTCCAGTTGTCAAACTCTGCATCCCCTTTGTGAGCTCTTTCATCCACGAATAAATGAAAATGTATCCGGCAGGATAAACAATAGGTCCTGTATCACCTCCTATATTATCATAATTTAATTCACCTTGTTCAATTTGTGTGATTTGTTGCATATAAGTACTATAATCAATTTCAGTGTATGGAATTTTGATAATTATCAACTCAAGTAGCATAGCTTCACCGAAAAACATAAGAATACACATAGGACCTAACACAACCGGATCGTACAATAACGTCCATATCAATCTTGCAAGAGTGTCATAACATCGTCTCCACAATGACTGTTTGTTGTTGTTGCTCTCATGGGCTTTAATTATCTTGGCCTCGAGACCGGTACTAGTTTTGAGCTTGGAATCGCTAGTGGTGGGTCTGGCACTCAATGTTGCTTGTTCTGCATTTGGTTTAGCACCAGTACTACCTTGCTCTTTAGCATCAGTCATCATTACAGGTTGGATAGCGTCGAAGTAAATTTGCTAACAATGTCCTAGTGAAACGTGAAACGTGGAACGTGGTTATTGGTTATGCATGAATTTGATACGCGGGTGTCGTTGTGTCGTTGTGTCTCGTTAAGTTTACTTCGCGCCTACGTTCCTAGCTTCTCATCACTTTCACGGGGAATACATTAATAAATTAGATCAAGTTGTTCTATATAGCTATCAACTATTGCCTACAGGCCTAAACGTTCGAAGTATTAAAAGAATCATCAGTAGCATTTTTACTAACTTTCTCAGGATCATCAACCTCACTCTCCTCCTCATCTTCATCAAACCCTCCAATCTTCTTAGCTACTCGCAATTCATGTTCTATCTTGCTTGGATTTCTTGTTTCGAAAAAGCTCATCTTCAACAAACTCCTCACTCTATCGGTGTCATCGGGGAAGAAATTAATCTTTATCACATCGATCATTAATCCAGGTATCATGCATGATAAGACACCAATGAAAAGACATGCCCAAAATGAAGCATTCTCATAATTTCTCAATCCCAATTGATAGTAACTTAAAGAGAGAGTTGACGAAGACCACGCACACACCCAAATAAACAAAAGAAGATTCGATAGAATATTCAACCCAACAGTTATCGATTCCCATCTTCTCTGTTTCATAATGATGTAAAGATTACAAGCAATTATTGCAATGTGAATTGAGAAAGTACCGACTGCGAATACAGTGGAAACACTCAATCCATTATGCGTCACAAATCCACCAGTTCTGAACATCAACCATGGGAAGAAAAAAGAGATGGCACTCTGATACATACCATCAGTCATATATTTGAAAAATCTCCACATATCAGCCATCTCATGATCCTTGATACCTTGTCTGTATAATTGTGGGATCACCAGAGAAACATAATCAGGGACGTCTTGATCCATAGTGGCAAGTGTAATGACTGGAATGGATGTGAAAAACAAGTTGAAAAGCATCAAAAATGTATATTCATAGAAGTAAGTACCATCGAAATCAGTGAATATACCGTACCAGAATAATGGCATCACAAAAACGACATTCTTGTAAAAGAAGCATGGAATCATCTCACTAAGCCTCTGGAAGGACCATTTCCCGTGTACGAGAAGCAATCTTTGCAAATACTTAAACTGACCAAATGCATAATCAGATGACATCGCAGCTTGCCTACCCTCTTCACCAGCAATACCAATACCAACATTTGCAGCTTGAATCATAGACACATCGTTAGCACCATCACCAATAGCAAGAGTAATCACATCGAGATTCTTCTTAACAAGTTTCACAATGTCAGCTTTCTGTGATGGTGAAACACGGCAACATAACACTGAACAACATTTCTTACCAAGCATGAGGAATTTCAATTGGATATTCTCATCGCATTCGTCGAAAAGAATCGAAAGAGATTTACCATCGACTAATAAGGCAAAAGTATCACTTGGAATGGAATGGTCCTTTTTTGCGGCCTTGATATGTTTTGGATCATTAGGATTCTCAATACCCATTTTCTCAATGAGGTATGTATCAATCATCCTCTCTAAATCTTCAGCCGTATCTGCCTCAATACGTAATAAATCCATATTGTTATTGAGCATGGAGCAAGAATAACCAATACTGATTGCAGTTTCAACTTTATCACCCGTCAAGACCCATATTTTGATACCAGCCTTACGCAAGCTTTCAATAGTTTGAGGGACACTGTCTTGCAATTTATCATCAATGGCAGTGGCACCAATGAGCTTAACACCATGTTCAAACTCATCAGCAAGTTGATCCATCTGCACTTCACGTTGTTCATCAATCAGTTTGCTTGCACTGGTATACTTTCCATACCACTCCTCAAACTCATCCTTGGGGAGTTCTTTGTGAGAGATGCATAACGTACGTAATCCTTCATTAGAATATTCAGCTAAATTCTCTTTAATCTCTTCATCGTACTCTCCTTTCACGGATCTCTCCAACATGACATTATCTGCACCCTTCATGTACATCATAATCTTCCCTTCGGGTGTCTCGACAACTATAGACATTCTCTTTCTCGCAGATGAGAATGGAATCACACATAAGACTTTATACTTCATTTCAGAGCCATCGTCAAATATGAGGTAGTGGCCGTCTTCTTTTCCGAGGAAAACAACGCCCATATCTTTAGCAAATGAGACCAATGAAACCTCATCAGGAGATTCTGCACTATAATGAATTATGGATGGATCATCGAGATCTTCGATATTCTCATGTTCAACAACGGCAGAGTGACACAATGCAAGAGCAAGGACGAAGTCATGGACCTGGTCATCCTTGTTCGATAATTTTTCAACGAAATCAGTGGAGAAAAATGTGATTTCTTCAGCCTTGAAAAATGGGTTCGTTTTTTCAAGAGTGGTACACATATCCTGAAATTCGTGCTTGATCTGTTGTTCCACTCGTTTCATCTTCAAATGAGTATCCACGTCACCGCGTCTTTTATCTAAACCTTCTTGAGCGGAGGTGTATGCAAGCCCATAAGACTCTACACCCACTGCACATTTCTTAAATTCCATAACATTCTGAGTTAATGTACCTGTTTTATCACTGAAGATGTACTCAATTTGACCGAGATCATCAGAAATACCCCAAGATTTGGGAGTACATGGGAAATCGAGACGTTCATAATACATCCCCACATCAGAGTAAATGAAAAAAGCGTGGACAGTCTTGATGATTTCAATGGTAATGTAAAGAGATATTGGCACAAGTGTTTGGTACATGATCAAATTGACAAAGAAGGTGAGGGTACCGTTTGCAGCTGGTGTTGGTGCATAAGGTTTGAATTCAAACACAGCTCTCGAGTTGTCCGTCTTCCGGTAAAACAACCCATTGATGAGACCAGATACAAAACACAAGACAAAGAGGAGCAAAAAGTTGATTATGACGAAGTAGTTGAGGTTTCTTGAAATACGGGATTTCTTGGTTGGAGTTATACCCGAATTGAGCATGATCTTTGTCTCAGCACCAGTAGCAATGACAATACAAATGGCATAGCTGGTGTTTCTCAAGACGGAACCACGGAGAAGGACATTGTTGATGGTAACTGCCTCGGAGGTTGATTGCTTGAGACCTTCAATATCTTCATCATGGATGACACCATGGAATGAGTACAGGTCTTTGTTTGGCGTTTCGGTTGACACTGAAAATTTCAAGTGTGAGATATCTCCAAGCTTGTTGATTTTCTCTGAGGAGAATTCCATTGCTTGTTTGGTTTTAAGGTTGGTTTCACCGTCGAGGTTTTTCGTTTCAATGTAACAAGTGTTATTTTCACTGCTTGTCTTGAGGATAATAGCATCGGATGGAATTTCTTCATTTTTTCTTATTCGCACAATGTCACCAACGTTAACTTCCTTCCACTGAGTTGAGCGGAATTTCAAAGGATAGCTTGAATTTGTTTGAGATTGGGAATGTGGGTGCGAGGCGTGAGTTGGAGTCCTACTCAGGGCGTTAGACCTCAATGTAAACAAATCCAAGCTTTGGTTCTCATTGATAGATCCATCGTCATTCGTGCTATGTCTATTATTCTTGATGAATAACCGCGCAAAGCCTGTGAGCCCTCGCGTACACGCCTTCTTAAACTTTCTCCAGGTACTGATATTCTCTTCGACCACATTACAATTTTCCAAGCCTTCGAGTTTATGCACTCGTGATGAGTTCATTTCGTAGTCTGCCATAGCACGTCTATAATCTTCGAATGCGTCTTTGAATGCTGTCAATACGACAATGACGATAAGAGGAACGGCTTGCATACCTGGAGATTGCACACCAAAGATTTGGAAAGCACCGAGAATGATGATAAACAAGAAGTAAGAGTTTGCAATGTTGGTGAATTGGAAGAATATATTCATCGGAATAAAACTGAGCGGTGTATATTTAGTCGTCCTGACTTTGTTTCTTTGGTAGATAATTTTATTATTCCCCGTTTTTGGGTCCAACATATGCTCCGGGAGTTGTTGATTGAAATATATTTCCCGGACTTCACCCTCATTGGCAGTGTACTTCTTATTATGTTTGCGAGCCCATGCCTTAAAGGTCTTATCGTAGATGACTGAGAGCAATGCTCTGACATCTTCTTCTGCAGTTTTCATGTCGACTGACTTGTGTCGGCGCAGATAATGTTGGCTGCCGGGATGATAATTCAGGGTCCTGAAATGAGAAGGGGGGAAAAGAGTGTCTAAGGTGTTCCAACTGTCTGTCCCTTAAGTTCGCCTATTCTCTTAGGTACCTCTGCAAGAGTGTGGGAGTGTTTCGTTGCGTATCTGTGCCGTTATCCGTGTTCGATGGCAGAGAAAGCAATCCCGTACACCGCTGCCAGCCTGCCAGCCGCTCCATTCTTCACAGCACTTCCTCGCCTCAATCCAACTTCTCAAATCAAAACAAGAAACAAAAAACGAAAAACAAAATGTGAAGACCCGAATTCCGAGTTAAAATTGATATAGCCGACTAAAGCCGAAGAGGCTGAGCGCTGAGCTAGAATTTGAGAATTGAGCTGAGCCGCCCATCGCCCCCACAACAACGCCTCTGTCGTGTGCGCCGCGCGCTGCGTAACCATTTTTCATTTTTACGATTTTCCACTTTCTCGACGTCGAGGTGCTTGGGCGTCCATTTTTCACCAGCTGTCTGTGGTAACCAGTAGATGTCACTTCTGGAGGCTGGAAGGACATTTACAGCTTTGGGAGAAGAAACTACAAGTAACAACACCACACATAACAACCAGTAATGTCCATCGAAGAAATTCCACAAGGTTCCGAAGTCACCATCCTTCCAAAGGCTGAAAAGAAGGCAAGAGATGCACTCATCAAGCTCGGTCTCAAGCAATTGAAGGACATCTCCAGAGTTACCTTCAGAAGAAAGAACAACACCATCTTGGCAATTGAAAAGCCGGAAGTCTACAGAACTCTCGGTGGTTCTTACGTCATCTTCGGTGAAGCTAAGGTGGAAGACTTGAACAAGAGATACCAAGAAGCTATGGCTGCACAACAAGCAGCTTCTGAAGTCAACGAAGCTATCAACGCTCCAAAGGATGACTTAGCTTCCTCCATCCAAGATGACTTAAAGAAGGCTGCTGAAGAAGGCAAGCCTGAAGCTACTGAGGATGATGATGCACCACAAGATGCTACCGGTCTTGAAGAATCCGACATTACCGTCATCATGGAACAAACTAACGCTTCCAGAAACAAGGCTATTAAGGCTCTCAGAGAGCACGACGGTGACATGGTCAATGCTATCATGTCTCTCTCTTAAGCTTGCATGATACGATTTGACAAATAGATACTACCACTGTATAAATACACCTCGTACTAATCTTTAAACTTTACTAGCTACAAAGGCGCCGATTCGTCCTTCTCGCCAGCTTCAGATCCGGATCCACTTCCACTTACATCTTCGCCAGCTGGAACATGTTCTTCGCCATTCATCACCCCACAATACGGACAGGTGTATCGCACTTCACTGTCAAGTTTACCTGGTGGCGCAAGTCCATTATGCTTAAAACAGTTTGAGCATATCAAAGCGTATCGTTTATCGGGTCCTAATTCGTTTTCCCCCAATAACGCACCCAATAAATGATCGTAGAGGCCAGAATTAGAATTCTGCTGTTTCTGCAAATCCTCCAACACTTTCCCCTTGTCTCCCTCTTGAATCATCTTAATGTATTCCTGTTTCTTTCTTCTTACTTCGTCAGCTTCTTGTTCCAACGCTTGTAAATCCTCACCATCACTGAACCTCGCAAGTAATTCCTTCGTCTTATCAAAATTCGTTTTCTCTTTCAATGTGGACAGCTTCTCCGCATGTTGTTCCTTGAGAGCATCAACGTAAGCACTGGTGTTGTCAATTAGATAAGAGTACACTGTCAAAAGACCATAGTATAACGCACCAAAAATAATCGGAGCAAGAATGAGTTTGACTGTATTTCGTGGTAAGCGTAAGAGTTTCATTTGGTACAGATAACTGAAGTATACCAAATATACTGCTATGAAATACATCGGGAGCACTTTCCGGTAATGTTGACGCTGTGTTGTAAGCCGGCGTAATTTCTTCTCATGATATGAGATTTTCGTAGTGAGTTTCTTGAGCTCGGATTCAAACCTATCAGCATCAAATTGTTTAGACTTAAACAGAAACATGTCGGTTGTATCGTATGTATGGCTTTAAGTACTAGGTGGCAATTGCAAAGGTGAAAAGCAAGAAGACCCATCCCGCCTTCGGAACGCCATGAAATGATATGGTTCATGAATCGATTAAAAATTATCTATACGCGCACCACGCACAGTTAAGGTTTGAGGCTTAAGACTCGGTATTCAGTATCCATCACAAACTTATGTCACTGAAACACATTGAAATGTTCTTCCCAACTGCGCAACACTGTTTTAGTCTAGCTATATACTCAATAAATAGAGGATTATGTTTATTTTATGTTTTCGTGGAGTCCGGCGTCTGCTTTCTCAAGATCTTCTATACATGTTTTCAACTTCAACATTATCTCGGACTTCTTCTTCTGAGTAGCTTCAAATTCCGCAATATTACGGATTAGCCTCTCTCCAAGTAATTCGCAAGTCTTATCAATATGTGTTCTCAATTGCTCTAAATACCAATCTTTGAACTCGCCAATTATGCGTATAATCTTCTTGTGTGAAGTGTTTACAGTGGCAGCTAACACAAAAGCACTTACAGCAACGGCGGTATTTAGGGTTATGAAATCATAGATGTATCCGACATTGCACATCACAAATACACCAGACGGTGCTGCAAGAAGATCATTTATCAAATATTTGTTAATCTGACTCTGTAAGGCTGGTAATTTTTCATTTGCAACTTTCCCTTGTAATTCATCGACAAATTCATCCACCTTTCCTAAGTTAGCCTCACTCACCTCATCACCCTTATAGATTCCATCAGGAAACAACGCATCTATACGTCCTTCTAGATAATGTGCCTTGGATACTGACTCTTTTAGAGATCCATAACATTCGATCTCCTTACCAAATAGACCGTTCTTAACTTTTGCGCGGGTTCCGTTCAACAAGTTAGAAATCACTAGGGTGAGGTCACCGGAATTGTATAAAAGTTGTGTGATCCTGGTGAAGTCTTTCAATAACACTTCCTCCAGAAATGGAGTTACTCGACTCTGCAATTCAAAATGAGATTCTTGCGACCAGTCCGCAATTTCCTGCTTGAGCTGTTTTGCAACGGCAATGTCTGAGCTAGAGTCTAGATGGAGATCTCGGGATATGCTGCGAAGTGATAGGATCAAAGGTTTGTAACCTGATGTCTCCTGGTTAATTGTATATAACAATTCATTGATATTGGATTGCCGATAGAGATCGAGGTAAGTCGACGTGTTGGCAATGCTTTCCTTGATTAACTTGTTTGCTGTCTCCAATTTTCCCAAATCGATGGGGAACGTGTGCTCCTTATTTGCCTCGCTAAGTGAAGTGCCCGCACGAGGACTTTCTTTGGTGGTATTTAGTACAGTAAAGTACGGTAGATCATTAATGCGTCTCACGGCGGTATTTCCTGAAGAGATATTCACCCATATTTGAATATCGGACTCTTTGATTGTATCATCCTTCGGGGTTTCATTTAACTGGATCGATTCTGTACCATCAACTTTCAAATGTTGGCTAAAGGTTGTATCATTGACCTCAACGAATGCCAAATCATTGAATGTCTCACGGTTAAGGTACTTGCTAGATCCATCACCAAACTGCGCATCTTGAATCAACCGAGATTCATGGTTCATTAAGGAACTCGTAGATTCAAAAATACCTCCACCAATAGCGTCATTGACAGCGCCCCGAACAACTTTGATGTTCTCTCCAGGATATTTGTGACGGAACTCCTGTAACAGTCGAGGATATGTATCATCGCTCGATAAGGCGTCCGTCATGATAGAGCCTAAGAACAACCCTGATTTGATATCATCAGACTGAACGACTCCTAAGGTGACGGTTGCGGGTACATAGCCCAAGTCTTCAGTATTGGACGCAACCGGTAGAGCATGTTTTGCTGAATCTAATTTCGTCTGCAATTTCTTGTCTCTAGAGAAGTATGTTTCGATGTCATCTAGGGTTCTTGACAAAGAAGCGATGTTCCCAAAATATGTGATAGCCCGCCTTTTTTGCTGGGGTTGAAACCTCAAGAGTGGATTCCTCGCCGATTGGGCCGCTAGTACCTTAAGCATTGATACAAATGAGTATTTGAATGGTACACTCGATTCCTGACAATGCACATTCCTTTGTGCCAAAACAATGCTGGTTTGCTAATATTAGCCTGACCTCTGAGCTCTGAGCGTATTCACCTGCGAGACTGGTCAATTTGTTTGCCTAATGGAATTTTGAGATTTCATAGTCCGAATTTCTTTGATCAAACAACTCTTCTCTCGTACCACGACGATATATCGGCTTTCAAATGCTAACACCTAACACAACAACCAATGCAGCTCTTAGTATTGAAGAGGCAGTTTACTACCGCAAGGTTTTTGAAGATTCACCAGAATCCCTTGGTAAGTCCCAAATCAATGAAACCTTAACATTTTCAATTCAACTTTGTCACTGGCAGATTACTAACTCTATTACTTGCAAGTCACTTACTATAGGGTCTACCAAACTTCAAAGCTCCCAACACTAAGCTTCCTGTGAAGCATATGCTCCCAAATGTCAAGAAAATTCTGCTAGTCTCCTCTTGTAAAGGTGGGGTTGGAAAATCAACGGTTTCCACCAACCTCGCAGTTGCACTTCGAAACTCCGGTTTAAACATTGGTTTATTGGATGCTGATATTTTTGGTCCAAGTATTCCAAAGCTCATGAATCTCAAAGGGGAACCTAGACTCACAAATGAGGGTAAACTCATACCAATGAAAAACTACGGTATTCAAACAATGTCGATGGGCTATCTCATTCCGAACGAGGATAGTCCGATTGTTTGGAGGGGTCTCATCTTACAGAAAGCTCTTCAACAATTGTTGTTTGATGTCCAATGGGACAACTTGGATGTTCTCGTTATTGATCTACCGCCAGGAACTGGTGACGTTCAATTAACTCTCAGTCAGTTACTCAAAGTTGATGGTGCAATTATTGTCACAACCAGTCAAGATCTTGCCCTATTAGATGTGAAGAAGGGTATTGCAATGTTCAACAAGGTGAACATACCCATATATGGTCTCATTGAGAATATGTCGGTGTTTATTTGTCCTAACTGCCACCATGAAGAGCATCTATTTGGCGACGGAGGCGCTCTCAAGGAAGCAGAGAAATTGGGCATTACGCATCTTGCATCCATACCACTCAATAGGCAGATATGCTCCAGAAGTGATGAAGGATACCCCATTGCAGTGGATAAAGAATCAGCGCTAGCCAAGCCATACTACAAAGCGGCTGTCGCGATGAAAAAGCGCTTGGGGCTCAGCGAGTGAGCAGTGATCATGAAATAAGGGCCTCTTTCCCAAAACGGATTATTGAAGATGCCCATCTAGGAAATGGGAAATGAAAAATTGAAGCCAAACAATGAAAGCGACCATGGAGGCCTGGCGATGCCTATTTGCCTTTTTTGTCTCATGTATTTCTGCTACCGGCGTGTGTTTCAGATCATCCACATTTGCTTTTGCATCATCTATAGTCAACAGCTATCAGCTTGTCAAGTAAGTTCCCCAGGTCGATTTGCTTGTCTTTGCTGCTCATAGATACAATAAAAAAATATTACATAAAAACAGCCCAACATACTTAAAAACAAAATCACACTACTTAGCTATTGAAATATGAAGTTCTCTTTGACATTCTTACTTACCTGTATCTCTGCACTCACATCCCAAGCTTCTGCGGAGACTGATCACCATGTGTCAGCACATGGTATATTCAGCTCAATTTTGAACAACAGGGAATTTGGTTCAACTTTTGTCAAATTTAGTGAATGGGAGGCACCGAATGGAGATATCTACTTAGTTCCTTCAACCGATCAGGATAGCAGTGATGTTGCTGCTTTGGGTTTGGGTTATAAGTTTGTAAATAGCGATAATACTGTTGTTCAATCATCTGCGCACCTTAACAGCGTGGTCGAAATTAAGGAAGAAAACATCACTTCTCAGGGTTTTCCATTTCACTGGAAAAAGCACGAAGAGACAACTGCAGATGATTTTTTCCCATTCGGATCAAAGAAATTTATGATGATTGGGGTTAACAAGAGTTCATTAAACTCTGTGAATACAAATGAGTGGGATACTGAGTTGATGGAACAAGCTGAAGGTTATGATGGACTAATTGACAGCGCAGGTCTACTCCATTGGTTTGATGAGGAAGATGATTGTAATGCAGATGGTAGAACCAACAAACTTTTTGATACAGATCATTTCTTGTTTGTTGGTGTCGGTAGTGTTGATATCGAGGTTCCATCAGATTCTTATTTGGATGGTATGATGAATAAGCGTGAACATGCTGATGAACCGAAACCATCAGTTACAGTGATCACCTATTACACCACAACCACTGTTACTTCTACACATCCGATCACTATCACCCACACCGTTTCTCCAAGCGCAAACAAGGAGAAGGCGTTTCCACCAGTAATGAAGTCAAGTGAGGAACCATTGTACAGTGGTACCACTTCTGTAAAGGAGCCATTTGTCTTCACTACTTCAATTCCGGAGCAGAGCCACACAAACAATAACGAGGAATTGAACGATTTGTTGGATGTGACAACCACAGCGGAAGTCATAATAACTGAGAAGATACCCCAAACAACCGACTGTTCAACCACTTCTGCATCAGAAGCCACTTCAATGGCTCCATCATTACCAAGCGATGAGTTAACATCCAGACACACACCAGCACCAACACTTACGTACAACACTGACACGGAATCATCTACAGTCTGGACCGTTCCAGAGACCTGGAACTCGTACCCATTCAGCACCATTGAGGACAACTATGGCCCAATTTCCACACCAGCAACATACATGAATGATACTTCAACTGATGAAATCGAAACTGCTACTTTCCCAGCAACTACTATGTCACAATCATCATTTGAGCAATTCAAGACTTCACTCTATTATGGTAACACCACCACCACAGCCTACACTAATAGTACATCCAAGGTTCCTGAAGGCTCTATTTTCACCAGAACCAAGAGTGCCAATGGGACAGGTGTCTCTACGTCATTGAATGCTGCTAATGCTAATGGTTATTGGGGATCTGCGTTTGCATTAGTCTTTGCCGTCTTCTCTGGTGTTATTATGATCTAATTTTACTTAACTGACTTGAATCGAGATATGAAGGAATGGGAATAACAAATGTACCATCCAGGCTTGGTAGCTAATAGCGTTGCTTTGAGTATTGATCGACTGGGTCAATTGTTCGTTTAGTTTATAGGTCTGTACTAGTTTACATAATGATTAGCGGGTCTTGTGAGTAGTCAATGCGATTACTAGAGGGAATGTGAGGAGTAAGAAAAATCATATATTCGGGTGGTTAGTTTTGTAGTGCGTTTAATCGTTGACGCATGTTGAGGATCAAGTCATCGTCGTCATTTTCTTCTTCCGTAGCCGGCGTGGCAGGTTCTGCAGCCTCTTCATTAAAGTGCGCAGAGTCCAGCTCGGGCATCTGTGCCTCGACAGCCTTAGACTGTTCACCCAAAATGTTCGAGAGGAGTTCATCAATCTCTTCATTCTCGTCAACATCTTCATCTTCCCATTCTGCAGTATCCATAACGTCATCTACCATTTCATCTATTATCCCTGACTTTGTCAATTCTTTGGACAATTCTTGGACTGTTCTACTAATTTGCGGTAGTCTGATAAGCTGGTTCATATCCTGCATGATTGCTGTCGATTTTTGGAGAGATCCCTTCAACTTTATCAACTGTTGTTGTTCGTTCAGTTTGAGTCCTATTGAATCGATGGTAGCTCTTGATACGTGCATTCTTTGGTTTACTTTCTGGGTATTTCGTAATTCTTTTGCATACAGTCTAGCAGACTTCATATCACCCTTCTTAGCAGCCTGTTTAATCAGATTCTTGCTCTTCTTCTCGATATTGGTTAGATCCTGTATCTGACGATCAAGTTGACGCTTGTTCTTCCGCAATGCTTGTTGGCATTTCCTGTACTGTTCTTTAGGGTCAGGTCCCCATATTGCCTTCTTCATAAAATCCATACTGTTTCCCCTGGCTGTTGTTGATGCGTTGATTAAGGATGCTAACGCTGCTGTCACAGTCCAAATGTATATTCATTTGTAGTTGTCCTGTAATCGGTGGTATCTGGTATCTGGTATCTTGCCTGTGGAGCTCGATTGGCAATCTCATGAGGGCGGTCTCCGAGCGACGCGTCGGTGTGCAATTGAATGGAAATTTTTGGAGACGGACGCGTGATTTGCAATTTCTTCCACTTTCTCTCGTGGAACGCGTCTGGCAAATGCGACTTAAGCAGTGGTGGTGCCTGTGCTGGTGGGAACTCTTCTTTGCCGCTGGAGGTGAGAGAGGCAATTCAGGAGGACACAGCTTGTTAAGCACATCCACAATAAATACACACATATACACACACATACACAATGTTAGAGGGTAAATTCGACCAAGCATCTCTTTTAAAGAAGGTACGTAACTCAACTTACACAGAGCCTAGCATTTTTGAAACACGTTACTAACTGACTACAACACTACTTTCACATCTCTTTTCTAACAGGTTATTGACTCCATCAAGGATTCTGTCAAGCTTTGTAACTTCAACTGTTCTCAAGAAAGTGGTATAACAGTGCAAGCAATCGATGACTCCAGAGTTTTGTTGATTGCTCTTAAGATGGATCCGGGATGTTTCCAAGAATTTAGATGTGACAGAGAAATGGTTCTTGGTTTAGACTTGGAATCTCTCGGTAAGATCCTCAAGCAAGGTAACAACGAGGACTTCCTTACCTTGATTGCAGAAGACAATCCAGATGCTCTTCTTGTCGTCTTTGAGGACAAGAACAAGGACAGAATCTCCGAATTCTCTCTCAAGCTCATGGAAATCGACTCTGACGTTTTGACCATTGATGATATGGAACACGATTGTGCCGTCACCATGCCATCTTCTGAATTTGCAAAGGTTGCAAGAGATTTCAAGACTATGAGTGAGTCTTTGAACATCACCGTCACTAAGGAAGCTATCAGATTCAAGGCGGAGGGCCAAATTGGTTCTGGTAACGTCATCTTCAAGCCACACACTGACGTGGAACACGATGACCAAAGTATTAAGATAGATGTCAACGAACCTGTCAACTTAACTTTTGGTGCAAAATACTTGAACGATATCGTCAAGGCGGCAACCTTATCAACTACCATTTCACTAAAGTTGACCGACAAGGCTCCTGCACTTTTCGAATTCAAGTTACCTAGTGGATATTTGAGATATTACTTGGCACCAAAGTTCGATGAAGAGGAATAGTCAGGCACAAATTCAACAAGGAGTGTCATAGTCATTGATTGATTGAGTAATCATATCATACATTTGTAACATAAATAAATAGCGAACCGCTTTCAAGCTAACATTAATACGATAACAAATAATACTAGTACACAGCTTCGGTTGGGTTTTCCAGTGGGGTCAACTGAGAGGAACATATCGTTGCCTTTTCTGTGATGGGTAAGACAAGCCTATATGCATCATGTCTGTTCATATAGTACCTGTACAACCTTTTTATCCTCACAAATCCGAAATTTTCGTATAATCTCAACGCTTTATCGTTCATCACCTCTGTCTCCAAGGTAATTTCATCGCACTTGTACTTGTTCGCCATTCTTTCAATGGCCATTTCAATGAGTCCTTTAGCTATACCTCGCCCTCTGTACGCTTCATCTACGGACAACATTCCAATGTACCCACGTATACGGGTTTCCCTGTGTGGTTCCACTTTGCATATGATATTACCAACGAGCTTGCCCTCATCATATGCTACTAAGGTGAGGTCTGGCCAGTTGTTTATGAAAAACCTGTACACGTAGATCGAGTATGGTTCACTCAAATGTACTGTAGTCATAGCTTCGACATCGGCGATCTCCTTGTCAATTATCTCTCGGCTCCTGAGGGTCGTATCGAGGGACACGCCACGTATTTCTATCTCACATGGGTTTGCCATCATTCACTGTTGTATATTGGCGAGATCTTCTTCTGTCTGGCATCATATACAGCTAGTTGTTCTCCTTTGTTTCTTCTCTTCGTCTGCTTACTGATCTTGCTCCAAAGTGGTTATAGAAGTGTCGGCGCAATTAATGCTCGCGTCGGCTAAGTTGCCCTATTCGGATCTGGTAGTGGTGGGGGCTCAGCTGAGAGCTGAGAGGAAGTTGAAAATGTGAGGCGTCTCCACAGAGCGTTATCGGGGTATCGGAGTCAGGGCAGGGGCTGATTGATCGGTACATTGATTGATGGTGATGTTGCACTCGATGGCGACTTCTTCGGCAGCAGACTCTGCAAGGACACTGAACACATCACCAGACAGCAATGACAGATTCAGCGCATGGCACAAACACAGGACTAGTTGTCCCCGGGCTACTGAAGGGCTTGCAAGAAGGGGCCAGGTCTGTCTTTTACGTTCCTGGGAAATCGTCGGAGTTGAACGGCAATAGTAATGGCAAAGACAATGACAACGGCAATGGTAATGGCAGCATTATCAACCAGACATCAATATCCATATACAACGCCTTTGCAGGGAACAAGCTGATTGTACCTTACAGTTCCATCACTACTATGGACGATTTGAAGAATTGCATTGCTCAATGTTTCGGCATTGATGTGGAAAGACTCTTCTTGTTGACGCCGTTTGGTATAAAATTACGATTCGAGATGCTTACACATGAACAGATTCATGAAATATATGTCTTTGATCGAAAGTTCTTCAATCCCACACTTGTGATGCCTGATCGTAGTGATGAGATACTGAAAGAGTTGCTGGCATCTGTGGAGAATCGAGAATTGATTACACTTGTCAAACCTAGGGAAGCTCCATTACTTGCCAATGGCAACGAGACATTGGATAAGTTTGTCGACCAAATTGAATCACTTGTCTCGATTGCATCCAATAAGGACAAAGAGAGAATCCTCACCATTAACTCAACAGATCTCGATTTCGATACTTTGAGGCTCTTTTTGAATTTGCTTAAACGAAACTCAGGATGGGCCTCTGCTTTACTTGCAGATATGAAAAGTACACTCTTCAACAAAGTTTACCAGCATGATTATGAGATTGTGGAGAATATACTCGAAGCGTTCAATTCACTCATACAATACATATCCACTCTCTTCAACAATTTGAAGAAGCAAATTCAAGCAGCATCCACGGTATACAAACAGCTAGCAACTACCACCTTGGCCAATTCCTGGAGGACAAATTATGAGACCTTGAAAGGCGTCTCTTTTTCATTCTATGGTAAAAAGTTAGGCACTACGAGACAGTTGGCACTCGCTGATCTCATTGATATCAAAAATGTTGAAGACGCAGCAATCGATTCAAAGCTACAGAGAGCCCAACTTGACACCTTTTTCCAAGAACTTGAGGACTCCGTCAACGGTGACATCAAGCGTCAGCGTGATCTTATTCTCGGAGAATTTGAGGCATACAAAAGCTTGTTTTTGAAACCGGAATGGGAAGTATCTGAAAGTGATAACATCAAAGCAGCGAACAGAATCTACAATGAACTGGATATCACAGTTTCTGAGATGACTGGCGAAACTAATAGGATACCTTCGTTTGAAGAGCTGATACAAACATCCAGCCAAACGTCAACTAATCTCTCCTCAGATTCTATAGAGAAAATCATCCACATTATTAAGTTGTACCAATCTCAGAAATATGAGTACACTCCAGACATATCCCGGTTATCAAAGGAGTTGTATCAGATCCAGAGTAAATTTTGTAAGGCAAGAGAAGAGCTTCAGGGCAAGATCATCAACAGTTCTTTACTTTACATTGTCAGAATACAATTGCTTATACGAGAAGCGAACAAAATACTCGATGCCAAAGTGTCACCGAGTATTGAGAAAATGCAAGCGGCAGAGCTTCAAATGTCATTGGTAACTAACCTACCTTTGATTTTTGGAATGTGGGTTATTTCTGCTCTTTCTAACAAGAAATATGGCGAATCAATCAACAAACTCTTGCACAAAACTCACGAGATCTTTGAAATGATGAACTATATGGAGCAGAACGATAGGAGTAAGTGGTTAGTCGACTTTATTGAGAGTGGGGAATTGGAAAAGTTCAATCTTTCATTTCTCAACAAATCCGAATACAGAAACCTTTTAACTCAAAGGCACATATCCCACTTTACTGTCACCTCTAACGATCATCCACCATCTTCCGTTGAACAACCCAAGCAGGCTTTGACAAAGAGGCATTCTGACACAGTCAGCTACCTATCATCATTTAACAAGCTCGTGCAAAATATCAACATGAAAAGACCCGAGATGGCAAACCATCACTCAGAAAATGGTCAGGTATTATTGGGACATCGAAGAAGCTCCGCTAAAGATACTGATCTGATATACAACTCTTCTTGGATTTACTTTGAAGAACTAGTCGATGATATCACCATCAAGGATGTTTATCGATATTTCCAGAACATTGAAGTTAGGGGGATCGATAAGTCGATTGTCGAGCAGTTACGACAATATATGCTACAGCTGGGAATTCAAGGTAATGATTATCATGATAATGATGGCGATTTGCTTGTGAAGAGTGGCAATCTAGAGGATATTGGATCACTAGACCTCGATGATGCACATTTCATGAATCTTTTCCACAAATTCATCAGAAGTTTCCAGATGCACGACATGGAGATAAAAATTGAAGAAGTAGAAGGTAAGCATAAAACATCAAAGTTGAAAGTGAGAGAGAATGCACGATCGGCCAATAACTCTGATGATGATGATGGTGATGATGATTATAGTGATGCAATAAAACTGAAGGTGTATAAGGCCCAGATTCAAAAACTTGAGAGCTTATTGTTTGAAAAGAAGTATAACATGTTTCACAACAAATGGGCCACGATAGACGCTCGAGATTACATTGAAAGAAATATCAATAATGACGTTATCAAAGAAGCTGACTTTGTTGAAGATGCGATAGGAGAGGTTACAAGGCTCCCGCCCAGTCATTATTTTGAGAAAATAAAAGACCTAAGGCGTGAGAATCAGCAACTTCAGGGGAGACTATCGGAGCTAGAACGTATGAAGGAGGTTGAGGAAATGATAAAACTGAAACGTATGATAGATTCACAGAAGAATGATATCTCTTCTGCCAAGATAAAACTAGAAGAAAAGGAAAAAGAAAAAGCGGAGAAGGATCTAACAATAGAGGGTATGCAACGACAAATTCAGATGTTGAAGCGACAAAATGAGAAGTTAGTCGATGAGAATCAGGATTTGAAAGGAAATGTCCAGGAGCTGGCTATCCTCAATAAGGATTTGCTTGAAAACTTATCACAGAAAGAGTCTGAGCTAATGAACGAAAACCAACAGAATCAAAAAGAGAAGAATGCGCTAGAGCTCAAGATCGAAGAATTAGTAGATATCAATCTAAACTACGAGAAGTTGGTCAACAAGTTTCAAAGTACTGATGATTTAGTTGATAGGCTCATCCATATCATTTCATTCTGTCTTCAGAAGATGCAGGCTCTCAGCAATGAAATGCATTCCCACTTGGGTACTTTCTGTTTGGTGTTGGAGATAATGGGGTTGCTGCTAGTTTATGAGAAGGAAGGATACGAGATACAGCGTGTAAAGGGATTAAGGGCAACGAAGAAGAGCCTTCTTAAGGACCGAAATGGCCACAAAATTGAGTTTAAGCCAGGTGAAGATCAACAGGAAGGTCATGATACTGATTTTTCAACTACTGATGATAAACTATTCATGAATGTTGTTGCATCAACAGCGTATGAATTAACTATGGGGGACAGCAAGTGGGTTCCCGATATTGAAGATGTTCTTAGTACTGCCAACATTAGACTCGCTAAATGTAAGGATTTATCTTCTAACTATGACAAGGACGGTATATCTACGAAGAATGAGGATAGGGATAAAGCATTGCACGAATCACGCACGAAGGAAATTGAAGAGACGATCGATTCTCTATGTGATTACGAGATGAAGCTCAAGACAATCGTTGAGACGTTATCGCCTGATGCACTCGAGCCGATGTATGAGAAGTTTACATCCATTGTCACGATACCACCACAACTCTTACTCGAGCGTATTCACAAGCGGTTTGAAGATGTTGAATCGCTTGCACGGAAGCTTCAACGGGAGAAGGGTCAGCTTAAAGCTGATTTAAAATCCATCAACAAACAAGCTTCGCAAAGACTCGTTCTACATGGTTTCCAGAAGGGAGATCTCGTGCTATTCCTTAGAGCATTCGTTCCGCAGACACCTGGTAAAACACCTCAGACATCATCTCCCTGGACAGTCTTCAACGTTGGATCACCAAACTACTATTTGAAGGTTAAAAATGGCAATGCAGAGAAAATGAACGACAGGGAATGGTTTGTGGGACGCATCAAGAACATAGAAAAGAGTGTCATCAATGCCCAAAATATCGACAGTCTTGAGGACAACCCTTTCAACTTGAACGTGGGCACAGTGTGGTATTTTGTGGAAGCCACCGAAGACCCATCGCAGTTGGCCGTCCAAGTGCAGTCCTGATTCCTGATCTCGGAGCTCGGAGTAAGAGCCGACACACATGGTCCGGGTCAGACCCTCGGAGTTGGCGCGCGATCCGATTGGATACCCTTTAAGTTGCAGGGAGAAGTCTCGTTTGGCGGCTTATCGCGAACGGAACCAGTGGGGGAGTCAGGGAAACAGAGAGGTCTCGCGGACGCAGTCAGACCGGCAATAGAGATCGTAACCAGGCTGAGAAGCAAGCAGCCTGGATGGGCTTTGCAACACAAACGTCTACGTGGATAGACAACGAGTGTGTTTAGATGTAGTCCAGTGTAATCTAGTTCAGCTAAATAGTCAGGGCGTCTTTGGATGAACAAATAAGATTAGCACAACAAATGCACACAACACCGATAACGAATCGAATACCCCACACTTACAACGGCAGCGACTGTACAATTGCAACAGGTGCCAATTCTGAAGAAGCATTGGTACAGCAGATATTTGAACTGCATCTCACCCCGAGAACTACACTAGATGCAGATTTTGCGCTTAGTCGAGATATTGACTACAGCTCGGTTAGGAGTGTCGCTGAAGAGGTGCATGTCAGACTTCATCAAGATGCTACGTTTGAAGATCTGATAATGTTATTGCGAAGGTGGTGCTTAAATGGTCCCTACGACGCATGTGATACGATACAAATATGTCCATGGCGAGGGAAACAGATAGGTATAAGTAACACGGTTGTTATAGATATCATGGAAGTTTACGAGGAAGATGGCCAGAGACCGATAAGAAGGGATTTGGAGTTTTGGAGTGTATGGAAATCACTCGCAATAGCTATGAAACGGACCCTTATTGAATACAGGGATATAGTGGAGATGTCTCCTATGTATAGGTACTATGGAGATTTATACCCAGACAACGGATGTGGGGCCGTGTAAGGTGCTTTGTATACTGTTAACGACTATGAACCTCACCAATATAAAATCTGAGAAAAATTGTATTCCTAAGGGTTACGTTATGCTTCTGATTGGCGGCTCGTTCCCTCCTCATCTTGACTAGAAGTGATGGTTCTTACATGGTGTATGCCGCTTGCTATCACCATTCCCTTTTTCATTTTCTTTTAATTACCAGCACTGTCACGGATACATACAAACACCATGACCGAGTGTGGATGGCTAATTAGTGGCCGTCTCCATGTTCCACTTCATAAAAACAGAGTTGTAGCCATTGGACGCGCAGAGGTTGATTTGGAGGATACTCGTGTTCAGCGCGTCACAATTGATGATTTACACATTTCCGCTACACATTGCTACGTTTGGGTTATCCAATTTGACAGTAACACATCTCCTATTTGCTATTTGAAGGACGTGTCTAGAAACGGTACTTTTGTCAATGGTACTGAAGTGGGTGCTGGAAATTATACAATTTTGAGAAATTCGGACATCATTAACTTGTACCATGTCGCCGAATTTCGATACCGACCTGCAGAGAACACACGTACCTTTGATGCGGCTATAAAGCTCAAAGGATGGAATATATTGCCGGATGTCATTGGTATTGGGACTTTTGGAAAAGTACGTTTTATCTATCTGCATATCTTATCTTGTTTCGTTTATGAAGCTGAGCCGCCATATCAGGAGAGCAAAATACTAACACACCACAAGGCAACCAATCATTACAGGTCCAAATAGCATGTCATGATAACGAACCACGCAATTTTTATGCTGTGAAAACCATTCAAATAGGCTGGGGTAGTGACAAAAGAATGATCGAACATAACATTCTTTCTAAGCTTGACCACGTAAACGTAATCCAAATTCGTGAGAGCATTACAAACGACTCAAAGGGGACAATGAAGATGTTTCAACAACTCGCCATTGGTGGCGATATATTTTCGTACCTTTCGCAAGATCATGATTACCTACAAGCCATTCCAGAGAGTGAAGCTGTGTTTGCATTGTATCAGATTTGCAGCGGTTTAGTTTACTTGCATAAGCGAGGAATCGTTCACCGAGATCTTAAGCTCGATAACATTTTAGTGACAGATGTGCCCATCCGGTATCCAAGACTAGTCTTGGGTGACTTTGGTATTGCTAAGGAGTGTCCCAGAGTATTGATTGAAGACTCACAGGTTTCACAAGGCCGTCCCATCGCCGAGGGAAGGTTTTTGATGCAAACTCTGGTCGGTACAGCCGAGTATGCAGCTCCCGAGATAGGCATCGGGCAAGAGCCAAAGACAAAGGAGAAAAAGCAAGGGTACTCCGAAAAGGTGGATAGTTGGGCGGTCGGTGTGATTGCCCATATACTATTTAGTGGGGTGTCGCCCTTCTACACGTCCGGTGGAGACATTCACGACATGCAACTGTTGGCAAAAAACGGATTGAAGTCGCATGCACTGGAGGGACATCGGTGGAAGGGTATTTCCGTCTCTGCAAAGGATTTTGTCGCTGCTGCTCTTCGGATCGATCCTCACCAGCGCCC
>JAMYHI010000106.1:0-55139 GCA_025531525.1 Pichia sp. P7020A
CTGCATTGTCTTTTCAAGTTGTGTTGTTCAAAGCAATGTCTGAAGTATGCAATTAGACAATTCTTCAGATCATCCTTGTCAGTTTCAAGTACAATTTTGTGAGTTTGTTCACATTCACCGCAATATGCAACAGGTACACCATTCACCTTACCAATGATTGGGATGCGCATCTCGTAACCAGTAGTGTAAACTCCGTGATCTTTACAGACGTGATGTTGATATGCAGCTGTGGATGCAGTATGAAAAATAGTGTTCATATCCATAGTGATTGAGAAGGGACAATATGGACATAGAAATTGCTTATCGATCTCCTTACCGTTATCGGTAACCTTGTGTCTGTAAACGTAAGATGTGTAAAAATTCTGCTTTTGTCCACACCATCTCAGCGCAAGCATTTCATCATCACGTGCCGGGTTTGTCTTGTAATGCCAACCTTCAGCGCCTTGAAGATCATCAAAAGAATCAACTTCAACATAGTTTGGTAATAATGCAGCAACAACCTTCTTTTTATACTGATCAACAGGAATTTCAGTCAGGCCAATTTTGGCCATGATCTTTTCTGATTCTAACAGATACTCAGAGTAGGCACCATGGTCCAGTATTCTTTCCCAGTACATTGCAGCTCTGTGGAAATACTTTTCGGTAAATTCTGGTTTTGCTCTCTTTTGCTTTGGCTTCTTAGCAGTGAAGCCTTTGATAGCTGGAAGATTAATAGCCTTTAAGGTTTTGATAGGTGTCTTGTGAACTTTGAAGATGTTCTTCACAGAACTGAATTTTGGAACGACTGGATTCAAGATTGTGTGTACGTGATCCTCTGAATGTTGCTTATTATGATCACAAACTCCAGAGTGCTGATGGTTTGCTTCTTTTTCGCATAGCTTCTCAATTGCTGCATGAAGCTCTTCATCTGAAGTAATGATTGTTTGGGTTTGTGCTTGTGTTTCCTCGGTAGCAAAATCTTGTGGATCACCGGTACTGGTCCAAAAAGAAGAATCCAGCTCAAAGTTAGAGAGTTCATTAGAATTACCTACTTCCAATCTAAAGTCTTGAGCTGGAATGAAGCTCTCCAGTTCATTGCTCAAGAGCATGTCATCGTTGCTGCTCAAATCTTTTTTCAAAGATGCTGCAGTTTCTGCCAATTCTTTAAAGTCTGCATCCAGCATATCGTCTGTCAAAATCCTGTCAATACTATCATCATTAGTAGTTGGCAGCATAAAGTTCATATTGACAAACTGATCAACGACAACATCCGCTTTTTCATAGGAAGAAGGAGAGGTAAGTTCAATGGGGTCAAAAAGTGACTCTAAACTCTGGTTCAAGTTTGGAGACGAGAAATCTGGCACATTCTCATTGAAAGACATAGCGAATGAATAGTGCAAAGCAAAGTTAAGCTTATGTTATCTTTTCTTGTCTGAGCAAGGTGTCCAGCTCGTTTTATACGTTCTGTTGATGAACTCCAAAGAGAAGAGACATGCAACCAAGCGTTAGAGCTGAATTACTCAAAGGTGGATTGATGGTGAGTTTTTATATCCAAGACTTCCATGATCTTGCTCCCACCCTGCTTTTCATGCCAAAACAATTACTGGGGCCCCGGCCAATAAGAGAGTGGTAGTCAAGTTGTATTTGCCAAATTGGGATACTTTTATTGCCCAAAATGGCATGTGATCGGACGATTTGGGGAGTATTCCTGCCAGAAATGCTGCTGAATCTGGCAATTTTTAATTTCCTATTTGGGAATAGTGTGACTTGGCGTGTCCGGGTGGAGATTTTCATCTCGCTAAGTAAACGCGATCCTCCACTTAAAGCCGGAGAGCTCCCCGGCTGCCGTACAGAATATACTACAATGGGCACACCATAGTCTGCCTTAGATCTTTTCGTTGCTGATTGGCTACATGTGTATATGTCTAGTACAAAGATCTAGTCTTGCTCCGCAATTGCCACGAGTCTTTCGTCGATCTCATCTGCAGTGAGAGCCTTAAAACCATCCTTGGTGGCAATGCCGATTTCCAAATCGTTCTTGCGGAAGTCTGTGCTCAAGGAATTGCTCAATGTAATGATTCCATATTCGACAAGTTTCTTCCAATCACCCTTGGTTATCACCTTGGACTCTGGATCTTTCTTTAAGGTCTTTTTGTAATCTCTTTCCACAACTGTGGCAACCTCAGATTGCTTTGGTCCAGTGGAAACAGCCTTTGCACTGAAGTAATATCCTGCTGGATCCGTCTTGAGTAGGGAAGGTCCCATCTCTTCATCATAACTGATGAACGTCAACGCGACACCCATCGGTCTCATGTATGCTCTCTGAGTGTATATTTGAGAAAGGTTCGCCATTCTCTTCGTCAGAACGTCAGCTGGCATTTCATAACCGTACTTGTACTTGTATTCAGCACTCTCACTTCTCGCTCTGGTAGCTAGAGAACGTGCATCGGCAATTGAACCGGTTGCAAGCATACCGACGGTGTTGGAGATTTGGAAAATATACGACACGCTCTCTGGATCCAATAGTTTGTCACCAACCTTCTTTTGATTGATGAAGCAAACGCTGTCTTCACCAACAAGCCCAAGGCTGGTCAAGTTTGTGGAGTTAATGGCCTTGAAGGCGTACTCCACCTGATATAGTCGTCCCTCTGGTGAGAAAACGGTAATATGTCTGTCAAACCCTGCTGATCCTGACATTTTAGCTCTGTTATTGTTCTGGAGTTTCTTGAAGAATTGATGTCACTCCGTGCAACTTTGTCCTATCCTGTAGTATCCGGTCAACCCTGAGCGTTATCGAAACAGGAATCTGGTTTGCCACCGAAGGCGCCTTCGTGAACACTTGAGGTTTCAATTTGGGTTTTCGCTTTTCAGAATTCGTGTCGAGCTTTCAATTCTCATTTCAGGCTTCAAGCTTCAAGCTTCTGCGATACCTGCTTCTTTCTCCTTAACATCATTCTCCTCTCGCTTACAATCCGTTAGCTAGCTAGGAACAAGAAAACAAAGCCCATCAAACCAAATGGCGTTGTCTTCGTGGATGGACGAGTCGAACTCGTTTGCCCCCGACGCTCGCACAGCCAAGCACACGCCATTTTTCGAACCCATTATCAATACTTTTAATGACGGTGGATATAAACCAAATGTCTCATATCACTACAATCCCAACGTATCTGCCTATCACTATGGTGTGCGACATCCAATGAAACCCTTCAGATTGATGCTCACTGACCATTTAGTTTCGGCCTATAAACTGCATGAACAAATGGACCTGTATGAGACTGAACGTGCAAGTAAGGAAGAAATGTTGAACTTTCATTCAGCCGATTACATTGAATTTCTACAGCGTATAAACCCCGAAAACTCCACAAAATTTGCAGATGATTTGAAGAAGTTTAACATAGGGGACGATTGTCCAGTTTTTGATGGCATGTACGACTATTGCCAGTACTATGCCGGTGCTTCTCTTGATGCATCTAGGAAGTTAATATCTGGAATGAGTGATATTGCCATCAATTGGTCTGGAGGATTACATCACGCCAAGAAGTATGAACCAAGTGGATTTTGCTATGTTAATGATATCGTCATGGCTATTCTGAATTTGTTGAGGGTTCACCCAAGAGTGTTGTACATTGATATCGATTTACATCATGGTGATGGTGTCCAAGAAGCCTTCTACTTGACAGACAGAGTAATGACCGTATCTTTCCATAAATACAATGGTGAGTTTTTCCCAGGTACAGGCAACTATGATGAAGTTGGAGTTGGGAAGGGAAAGCATTTTGCACTGAATGTGCCCCTTCAAGACGGTATTGACGATGACTCTTACGTACGGTTATTTAAGTCTGTTATTGAGCCTGTTATCGCTAAGTTTAGACCCACTGCAATTATCCAACAATGTGGTGCGGACTCTTTAGGATGTGACAGATTAGGCTGTTTCAATCTCAACATTAAAGCTCACGGAGAATGTGTTAAGTACGTGAAAAGTTTTGGAATTCCAATGTTATGCTTAGGTGGAGGTGGCTATACCCCCAGAAATGTGAGTCGACTCTGGTGTTATGAAACCAGTATTATGACCAATGTCGAACTTAACTCCAAGCTTCCTGATTCATTACCATTTCGATCCTGGTTTGAACCGGACTTCTCGTTACACCCTAATCTAGGAGACAGATTCGAGAACAAAAACTCCAAAAAATACTTGGATAATCTCAGAGTGCAGTTGATGGAAAACCTACGATATCTAAACCAGGCACCATCTGTGCAAATGCAAGAAATACCACCAGATCTGCAAAATATAACAGACGACGCAGATGCCAAGATACTGGAAAGACTCAAGCGTGAAAGTAGAGTCGACAAGTTCAAAGATGAAGAGAGATATTACATCAACAGAAAGGACGAGAGTAGGCGTGGTGAGCTGCTTGATTGAATCTGGATCTATTTTGACTTTGTATATTATACCTGTACATTACACAAACGACTATTTTACATAAACGGGACGTAGTCATCTTCTTCGTCATCATCGAAGCCTTGACCGAACAAGTTAAAGTTCTCGAAATCGAACTTCCCAATCTTCTGTAAAGTCCAAATCTTCCTCAACTTTTTAACACTCAACTCACCACTACCAACACCGAGACCGATTAAACCAGTGAAACAACACTCAATTATGGCCTTATGCTTCGGCTCAATACAACACAATCCACATACATACAAAGGCCATTGCACCATAACCAAACGATTGTCAAATTGGTAATCAAGATACTTATCAAACTCGAAGTTACTCCAATTGGCTAGTTCTTTCACAGTTTTCAACTGTGCAACCCCACTTTCATCACTGCTAGTATCCGAGCCCGAGGTATCTGAGGAATACTCCAGAATTAAATATCTTTCATTCAACTCTTTGAGCTTGCTGTTGTCGTCTATATCTTCAGCAATGTCAGCTCTAAATCTAACAAGACCATACAGACCCATTATCATTCTGTGTATGATATCCTGAACCATGTTGGACTGTATATTCATCCCCGTGGTAGATATCCCACCCTTCAGCGTCAAAAGCCTCAAAAATGCAGCATCTGCGTTCAGTTGCTGTGCCAAATCGACCCATGAGAAATAGATATCACTCTTCACCATGGTGATCTGAGCATCCGAAATATTCAGATTGCTTTGGCGCACATTCCCCTTAGTTTGCTCACCTGTAAATTTTGTTTCACCATTATTTTCCGGGGAAGCTGCAGGAGACCTTGAGTTATTCCTAGAACTGATAGTGTTCCTATATGGAGAGGAGTGGGCGCTATTTTCGGATATCCCACCATCTAGTGAATTGGAACTAGATTGGTTTGGATGAATATAAGCTGAGATAAGAACGCTTTCCAACACCTTTTCAGCCGATTCAGCTTTGGAAGAGTTCGCAGTGTTTTCTATTGCACCTTGCACCCTCTCTAAAATCTCAGATGGATGATTCTTTTGCCCAAGGGGTACGATATAGGGCGCTGAATTATCCAAGTACTTGAATGTCCTTGCTTTCTTGATGAGCGCCATAAGTGAAAGGAAAAAGTCTGAATTCAAAGTCTTCCCCTGCCTATCCAGTATCTTGGACTCGTACAATTTCGCCAATTTGCAATTCTTCTGAGAAATTTTAGCATAAGAGATATCCGTTCTTGACTTGACGCATTCGATGGCAATAACCAATGTATTGAATACTTCAATCATAGTATCATCATAGCCTAGATACATATTGAAATTAGATACTGCTCCATCTTTTAGTTTTCCCTCAACTGCAACGCCTAAAAACTTGAGTGCATTTGTGAGCTTTCCTGGTTCTAAGAGACTATTTTGAGAGGCTTCACCTCGTACACTTTTGTTAACTTGCAAGTTCTTAAAGAGTTCTGTTTCTCTCGGACATAATACTGGTAGAAACTCGTACATCTCTTCAAAGTTGTGTATTGTACCACCCTTGGGAGCCGTTAGCGCGGCTAATACTTCCATTGAATAAAACCAAACCCATACAATCGTGAGCTCCAGTGATAATGGTCGATACCTGCAGTACTCAATGAGAAGGTCCTTGGCACCGTGTAGATGAGTCCTCCATTGTGATCCTTTATGGCCGGAGAAGTCTGATGCTAGGACTTGTATTGTCAAAAGTAGTGTTTCAATGTTATTGAGTGTAGTCTGCTTGGAATGTAGCACTGATTCAAGAGCCTTGAGACATGATGATAAGTAATAGGAACGGTATTTATTGTGATAGTTTAACTTGTCCTCATAACCGGGGATGTTTGGATTCTGCTCTATTTGATAAACTTCAAACCTTGCAGATATTGCCAATATGGCAAATAGCAGATGTGGTGAATTTTTCGCTTGTTGTAGGAATATCCTGGTATATGCATTATTCGTGTAATTTGTGGAAAAGGGAAGAATGTTCAGATGGATGTTTGTAACAAAAATCTTCAAATATCGGATGTGAGCCGATGACACTGACCAATTGAAAAAGTATGCTAGTGATTCTATATCTTCATCGGAAATGGTCCTATTAATCATTTCGATGTAATCAAAGGGGAAAATAGTATCAAGAGAAGGGGGAGGGAACGCATCAAGCGGAAGTGGGTTACCATCGATGTTCGACTTGGAATTGAGAAAGTTCGATGAAGACACTTTGTATTGGCCATCTGGTGTTGTAGGAGATTGGATGGTAGGCAGTGGGATCGGCGAGCGGTAATCCTGTAAAGATCTCGTCAATGTTTGGATGTACACTTGATTAGAGTCTTCTTCTTCTTCTTCGTCCTCCTCGTCCTCTTCATTTTCCTCATATTCATCATAATCTTCCTCTTCGGCATAATCCGTACCTTTATCATTTTTAGTCACTGAAATATTCTTTTTCACAGTTGGAGCATCAGTGGACGTAGAAGAAGTTCTACGTGTTCTATCTGTGATACGCTTGGTATCTGTAGGGGCTATTTCTGATATATTTACGAACGAGTTAGGAGAGTCAACAGAGTATTGCGTTGGGGAAATGCTGTCAAGTTTGCTACCAGACTCTGGTGACTCAATTTGGTTCGATAAAGACTGTGTCTGTGTCTGTGCGTGTGTTATCTCAGTAGCAATAGGGGGCAAAGTGAAGTTTGCAGGGTTAAACATATCTAAAGATCCGAACAGCTCGTTCAAGTCCGTTATCAAAGTGGTTGCACCATCGAATAATGAGTTCTCCAAATCCAATTGCGTCGTCTGTAATGGAATTGCTGAAGGTACTTGAGGCAATGCAGGTAGTGAGGTGGTACCATTTGGGATCAGTGACGAGGAGCTGACTTTAGCTGTTTCCTTTAGATCTGGATCATCCGCTTTGCCACTGTTAGTGGCAGCATCATTACTCGTGGTTGAGGGAAACGTGCCGAGAGGTTCGTTCAGAGCTGACGGATAAAGCGATCCTGAACTGAAATTGTTCTGTACCACTTGTGGTATGTTCTCCAGGAAAGGATCATTCCCTGGTTTTTGTTTCTTTGTAACTGAAGCATCTTCTTGATCTTGTGTTTCATTTACAGCAGCTAACGTTCTGTTTAGTTCGGATATGGTTATAGATTTAGTTCCTCTCTTCGATAAGAGTGAAGAGGAAGGTCTATTAACATTTTTGATATTAGACAATGAAGAACCCTTAACTGTGAAAGACCTCCTGTCTGTGAACTTGAGGATCTTCCGATATGAACACTCTCTGCTAGTGTTTATGCAGTTCATGCACTGTGGTCGGGTCTCATCGCACTTAGCCTTGCGCTGCTTGCAGGGTATGCAACCGTTCCTAGAGTACGCTCTTTTTTTGGTTGGCTCTTTGGCAATCATGCAAGATAGCTGACTGACCAACAATTGAAATAGGGCATGTATCCGGTTGTACTCGACCTGTTGCAGCTGTGTATGCAGACGTCTTTAAACTGGATCTGTATGTTATCTGCCATTGCAGCCGTTGATCTCAGTGTGTCGTCTGCCCTCTTCGGACCGATTCATGTCTTGTCCGAAAAGGGCAACTCTACCCGCCGCTTGCTTTGGGAGTCGAACCCGCGACCACCTCGCCTCACCCCCTAAATTTACGGTTTCTGGTTTCTGAGCCCTCAGCTCAGCAAGCTCAGCCCTCGGCCCTCGGCGATCGTCTGGTTGTCGTTTGCTCCCTGCTATGCATGTTACCTTTACGTATACGCATTGCCGTGGACACAAACAAGGATTCAACCGCAACTCAACAAGGACAGTACAGCACAGTACAGCACACCACACGGAACAGCACCACAGCGCACAAGGACCATTCATGGAGGTCCACCCAGCGACGACTAGCCCGCAAAGAGCGACCCCCAACCATGGCCCCGGGAGCCAGAACCACAACAATACAGCGAATCCAGATCACTCTCCACAGCAACAACGTCATCAGGGACAAGGATCATCTCTCCCAGGACCAAACAAGCATCTATATCATACATTATACTCCTCTCCAACGAAGAAAAACATAGGAACCTCCCAACAATTCTTCACTGGCCAAAATGATGCTTCTCTAATGGGTCCTAGGGAGCCCCTTAATGAAAATAGCAATGCTAAAAATATGCCACATAGCAATATCGATAATAATGATCAACACATACACATCAACGAGGCTGCTGATATCTCTATAAGGAGCAATAAGCCCACCTATAATGAAACAGTTGCTAATACTACTACAGATGTCACCACTAACACTAACTCTAACACTAACGTCAATGCCAAGCAAACTACCAAAGTACGCAAACCAAAACTTTGTAAAGTGTGTGAAAAACCAATCATAGGTACTCTAGTGCGAGCAATGGGTAGCATCTACCATGTTGACTGCTTCACTTGCTATGATTGTAAGAAACCATGTTCAGATAAATTTTTTGCTGCAGATATAGAAGTGGACGACACCGAACGACTCGACTCGGTAGGCCAACCTTTGCAAAAGACGGTGAACGTGCCCCTATGTGAATATGACTATTTCAAAAGGATTGATCTAATCTGCTACACTTGTAACAATGCAATAAGGGGATCCTACATTACTGCATTGGGCCGAAAATACCATTCTGAACATTTCTTCTGTGAAGTATGCCACAAAGTCTTTGAATCTGATAATTACTACGCCAACGAGGGGAAAATATACTGCCATTTCCATTATTCAAAATTACACGCATTCCACTGTCAGAGCTGTAAATGTGCAATCCTCAAACAATACGTGGAAATTTACAGAGGAGGGAAACAACAACAATGGCATCCAGAGTGTTTCATGGTTCATAAATTCTGGAATGTCGACATTACTGTCAATTCCCTTGGATTAGGTGTTCACTCAATTGATGAAATATCTTCAGATCCGGATCAACTGTATAAAGTTGAAGTCAATTTGGAGAAATTGACAATTTCCATATGGTCAACGCTATCGGAGTTTGAAGAGTCATGTGCGGCACTCATCTCAGAAATGCTTCATTCCACAACAACCAATAATAAGGCTTTAGGACTCTTAACGACTTCAAAGCTGATCTTCAAAATCCGTTGTCTATTCAAGTCTATTGAGAGTCTAAGGAATTATGCAAGCACCCACAGAGTGTACATCGATTACACCTCCCAGCGATACCAAAACTTCTCCAAACTCATCAAAGAACCTAGATCTTTAACATCAAAGCTAATGTCATTTCTTACTTTCTTGAGAGATGTTGATTCCGACAAATTGTCAGTTAACAAGTACTCACAGGAGCTACTCTCGCTCATCTCCACAATTGCTCACTTTATCAAGCTAATCTCCAAAAATGCACTAATGCATGCCCTAGAATATAACAAACTATCAAACTCGATAAGACCGACAGATATACTACTCAGCGATATATCAAAGCATGAAAACTATACAAATGAATACCTCTCAAATATTGCGAAACACACCCAGAAACTTGATGATTTATGCACATTCTGTCACAATAGCATTGAGGAAGAATGCATCCTTTTCAAAATTGATGAAAGTAAGGACCAAAGATGGCACATATCTTGTTTCCGTTGTAACAAGTGCCCTTCGTCTCCACTGATACCCGTCAAAGACCTCACGGAATCTGCTTTCAACCCAAAGATCAATGAAATCCTGTGTCCTTCGTGTGCAGCTGGTGATGTCAATGCGAAGAACGGTTTTCAGCTGATATCTAGGTTCATGCAATTGACATATCTGCTCGAAATCGCCCTTATTAGATCCAAGGCCGTCATTAATAAACGGGAGAGAAATAATCATAATCCTAATCATACTAAACAATCCAGTGATGCAAGTTTTTCTTCTTCTATCAACTCGTATACTCAACGCACTCCCGTCCAAGGTGTCCCAAAAACCTCAACTGCAGACTCTTACGAGAATAAAGTATCGGAGATTGCACGCCGGCGTTCATTACGTGAAGCTAGAACGCTAAACAATGCTAATAGAGAGGTTAGGAAGTCTATCATATTGGAAGCTCCGATTGCATGGACTGCAGGAACTGAAACTGACAGCAGGAATGATGATGGAGGCTTTTCGTTTGAGAATAGTAATGTCAACCCCAACAGATCTGGTACCATGGGCTCTAAGAAATTAAAGGTTAGAGAGATTCAAAATGATAATATTACAAGAACTAAGGGTAGTTTAAGAAGTGGTAGAGAAGGATATGGCAATGGTCGAAATAACAGTAAACACGAGACCAATAGAAACGCTTCTCTTAGGAGAGGTATATCAGCGGCAAGCGACCACCACCCTCCTGGTTCTTCCAATGCCAAAGTTACCTCCAAATTGTTGCAGAATGAAAGTTCCCTCACTCTTGACGATATTCCAAGGATTGTCAGCTCCGAGCAAGCTCGTGAGCATAGACCTAATGCTTTCCGTTTCCAGAAAAGAGATTACTCTTCTAAGATTTCCAATTTGCCGAAACCAAAGTCTGTTCGAATCAAAGACTCTGGTGATGCGCCTCCCATCAACGGTGCCAACGGAATGAACTTGGCGAAGAACGCCGACTCTCTGCAGCATTTACCAACTCCATCAACGCCACAGCAACAGCAGCAACAGAGGCAGGACTTCTCACCAGCCAGTGTCACATCAGCATCTATCTCAAGTTCGATAAAAAGCTCCGTAACCGCACCAGCAAGGAGATACTCAGACCTATCTAATAAGTCTCATGAATACATCAGACACATCGCAGCATATGCATTATACAATATGTTTTCAGACAAGATGACCCTCGACGAATGTATAGCCATGATTGACGTTCACAAATCAGTATCCTTTTGGGAGAAGATATTTGGTGGCAACTCTAATGCTGGGCATGGAGGTAGCAGTAAAACGAACAACGATTTCAAGTCTGGCTCTGCAACCATTTCCGGCTCAGGTAAAGGTGTTTTTGGCATTGCCCTCAATGTTTTAGTTGCCAAATATGGTGTCGATAGTGATCTAGGTGTCGGTTCGAGTAAAGTGCGTATTCCACTGTTGATTGATGAGTTGATTAATGTTATGAGGACTCAGGATGTGAGCGCTGAAGGTGTTTTCAGATTGAATGGTAACATTAGAAGATTGAGAGCATTGATTGAAGCTATTGATAAACATCCTGAAAGAGTTCCTAAACTCGAGAATGAGACACCAATTCAACTTGCTGCCTTACTAAAGAAGTTTCTAAGAGATTTACCAATACCACTATTAACATTCAAATTATATGATTTATTCTTACTCTCCCAGAGATTGGGTGCCGGTAATAATGCTTCAGAGAATGATTCGATTGCCAGAAAGAGGGACAGGATATTAAAACTTGCATATGCAATGCTTCCTAAGGTACATCGTGATTTGGCTGAGGTTTTATTCGCGTTCTTGTCATGGGTCGCCACTTTTGCGAGTATCAACGACGATGAGGATGAAAACGTGAGCGGTTCCAAAATGGACACTCATAATTTGGCAACAGTGATTACTCCTAACATCCTCTATGCAAATATCAACGTCAGTGGTGCCAGTAAGGACGCCGTTGGCTTGGTGAATTCTGTTGGTGGAGAGAACCAGTTTCTTGCTATTGAAGTCGTCAACGAAATGATTGAGATGAATGATGAGCTTAGTGTCATACCTGAAGATATCATGCAACTCTATAAACTTGCTGGTTTCGATGAAGAGAATGATGAGAAAGACAAAGGAAGGGAAAGGGAGAAGGAGAAGGATAAAGATAACCTCATGTACACCAAGGATATATTTGCCAGATTGAAAATTATCACTGAGTCTAATCCTGGTGTTTTGTCGAAGGTCTAGCCTACGAACGCGAAGTACGATGATCACATTGACTTTACCTTGCTACATGTATAGTATGCCTTCCATAGGCATTGTGTAGTGATATCACGAATTGTAACAATAGTCATGAATTTTTTAGTGTCAAAATTATACTAGTACAAACATTATACAGAGTTTCCATCGAGGACAACTTTAGCGGGCTCCATTCCACCTCTACCAAGGAAAGAGAACATTGTTTTGAATCTATCGTTGCTAGATTTCAGCGAACTCATAAACACATCTTGTCTCATTGCCACCTGTCTCTGTTGCCGTTTCAATATCTGTAGTGCATCTTGATCAACGGCACAAACAGGGCATGATAGACTGTCTGTTCCATTATTAACATCTTCCATCAGTAAATTGGAATTGTTTGTACTTGCCTCTATCAAGCAACTCTCGTGGACTTGATGGCCACATTTGAAGTAGACAATTGGGAAGTCAAGTCGCATATTACAGACGGAACATTTTGTGGTATTGATTATTTTCGGAGTCGTCAATAGTTCTTCAATTTGTTGGGTTAAATCGGTGAGTTTGTGTTCATATGCCGTCATCACCTTCTCATTCTCCTGAATCTCGGTTTTCTTCAAATCAACAGTTCTTAGCAAATAATCCTTAACTAAACCTAATTTCACATCTGCGCTAGCATTTGTTGCTTTGTGATCAGTCATACATTCCAACACTTCAAGAGGAGTGAGTGAGTTAGATTGTTCGATGATCTCCAATAACTTTTTAATCTTGTCCTCACCGAGTATTTCGATGTAATGATTGTTCGATGTGTAGGTTATTAATGCAAGCCTGTAAAGCTCCACCTCTTTCGACCCATACCGTTTTACAATATCATAAGAGCCCATTATATCATCTGAGAATATAGCGGCTCGGAAAAGGTCTAGTTCGAGACCATCCATTGAAGTTTGACTTTCCTCCGTTATCTCGCGAACAATAATCTCTCCCTCGTTGAAACCATACGTGTTAGATATCATCAAAGTTGTTATCTTGTCCTCCTCTGTCCACTCTTTCCGGTTTCTCAATAAGTTCGCTGCCTTTTCTGTCCATGCCGATGTACTCTCTTCTTGCATCTTTGAAAGAGTGAGATACATTTCATATAGTGTATTAATTAAATCATTCTTATCCTGTTCGTTACCACCAAATTCATCATAGCTTTCAATGCATGCTTCTAGGAAAATAACAAACTCATAGTCATGGTTGACAAAGCTTGAGAAAATGATTCTTGGTCGTGGAGGTTGGTAAGTTGGCTTATTTTCGTCGGTGTTATCACTGGCAAGGCTGGAACTGTCGTGTTCTCCTTCGATGTTTTCCGTTGGAGTGCTGTTTCCAGACATTTCATCCGTCAATGGTAAGCTATTCTCCGTTTCGCCTCTTTGGTTCAACTTCATAAATGATACAAATTGTTTGTACGATGTCAATAGTGGATGTGATGAAAGCGAGCTTTCGTGATTATCATATTGGTCTATTGAGATTCGGGAAGCGGTCCTAGTTTTGGGCTTGTATTTCCCTGTAAAAACATCAATCAATAATTGTGTCGTCTCATTGGGCAAAAAGTTGAGTAGTTCACTGACATTGTCTATGAGAACTCTCAATAAATCATCGATTGATAGCGTTTGCACATAGTTGATGGCAGAAGCTGGATTGCCAATATTATGCAACTGAACTGATACCACTGTTGAGGATAAATTGAATTTCTCTGCTACCAATAAGGCTAAATTGTACATTTCGTTTTCCTTACATAGCTCAATAATCATGTTTAAGTCAAACGTCTTATATTTTTCAACGACATCAATTTCATAGTCTCCATCGAGTTTGATGTTTTCAATGAAGTCTTTGAACTTTTCACTTGCCTGTAATTTGCAATATGATGTCAATAAAAGATTTATATGATTTGCAACTGTTATCTTCAGGGCTACCATTTTTTCGAGATATTTCACCAAAAGAGGAATCTTTGTACTTTCTTTGAACTTAGATATAATTTCGCTTGTTTTCCCCAATGGAATGCACTCCATAAACTGATCAATGCTGTCTGAATATTCGTGCTTATCGTACAAGTACTGGCCATATCGCCTCCTAAGATCCATAACTTCATCTGGGGAAAATTGTTGAGGGTTTTCCTCAATGAGCTTGAATGCGATTTGGAAAAGATCGTTATTCACAAGTACGGACACATTATCTTTCAGTGGTTTTTCATGCAAGCGTAGTAAAGATCCATCTGTTAACAAGACGTAAAGATCGTCCCAAATCTCAAAAATGTCCACAATACTTCCAGAAATTGACTGGTTGAAGACAATGAAGTTATTCCTCATATCTATTATTAGAAGCTTGTTACTTGAAAACATGGCAGAATCTGACAAGTTCGAATGCATGGTAGTGAGGCAGAGCAGGTACCTATTATTGTAGAGATGAATGTTCCGCTTGGGTATATGGATTTGAATGGAATGTGACCTTCCATTACTATTGTAAAACTGGAAACATTCAGGTCTTGCAACCACTAGAGAGTTGGGTACAATGGTTGTCCCCAGACTATGTTGTTCCTTCATTACGGCGGTGCAGTCGATATCTGCGCCTTCTTTGCTCTCCAATAGTTTCTCTATATTTCCACCATTCTTACCTGTTGTCAATATTGTGAAAACACTTGAGACTGTTGTTACAAAAAGCGACAACTCGTCTTTGAAATGTAGCGATGTAATTGGTTCTTTACTTTCGTAGATGACTCGCTGTTTCGATCCTCTATCATGAAGCAAATCTCCTCTGACAAGAAAGATTGCTCCATTTGAAAACCCGAAAGCCATCGCAGAATAATCAGGCAAAAACGCAAAACTTGTCAAAGGGTAATTATTAGCGCCATTTGCTACCTGACAGATTGTGTGATAACTAGAGTTGAAGTCAAACTTTATCATATTGTACTTGGGATCGAGCAATTTGTTTAGATTCCATAATTTAAGAGAAGTTGGAAAGCCCTGCTTTTCGGCAATTGTCACCAAAAATGAGAAATTTGAAGAATGTTCGTGATGTCCGTGGCTGTGCCTTTTAGTGGTACGCTGACTGAAATAAGATATTCTAGTGATCGTCCAGCCCTCGTCATAGCACTGGAATTCAAACCGGTTTGTCAATTGTGAATCTATAAGTTTGATATGACACTGACGGGTCGCAATGGCAATATACTCGCCGACGCTCCCTACTGCACTTATCGTTGGATCTGAGTATAATGCATCCGTCCCTGATCCGAGATAGGGGTCTTTGATAGGTGTTCCCTCAAAGAAAGGAAATTGCCGCCAGGACGAAAGTGACATGTCAACTTTTGTATCTACCTTCTTCTGTCTGCAGATTATCTATGTCGTGTCTTGCCAACCCGCTGCCACTGTAGTTACCACTCTAGTCCAGTCAGTTCGTTTTTTACTACTAATACTCACTACTCCTAGTCCCTAGTCCTTGGTGGAAGTCCACTGCCTTTTCGATTTTGCAAACCGCGGGCCGCGGGCGGTCTTTTTTTGACGCCAATCTGAGGGAGAAGTGAAGTAGACATGAAACACGAAACACAGGGGGGGAACCAGGTACCAGCCATCAACCAGCCTCAGGTGAGCGCAAAAGGGAGTGGCAGAGACCAGGGACTAGAGACAAGGTCTCCGTGTAACAAGATGAAGTATGGGCATGAGTAGAGTAGTGTAGGTCTTCTAGTGCTTGCTTCATCACACGCCGTGTATGCCCTTCTAAATCTCGAAGTTTCTTTTACTTCTTCAGTTACAAGACTACAAGACAGTAAATCAAAACAAAATGAATGCAGGCTACTTTAATACATCGTCCTCCTTATACGAAGAGGACATAGATTTCATGAATTACCACACCCAGAGTGATCGAAGACGGAGAGACATTGAGAGGGAGGCGACAATGCAAAAGCTTTATAGGACACCTTCTCCTACGCTCAAAGTGAAGAAAGCTATTCACTCCAGCGGTGAATCCGTCGGTTTCCAGGACGACGTGTACCTTCCCTATGTTACACCTCCAACACCTTTTGAGAAATCAACACAGAACAAGAGTTACTTTAGCACAGGGCCACCGGCAAATCCATACGCTCAATCCTTATGGTACACTTCTAGAGGTAATAGGGGTGATGAAGTTGACAAGTATGGAAAGGTAACCACTAAGCTACCAACATCACAAATGGCAGAACCCATTCCTGTACTGGTTGATTCAAGTGGAAAGAGAAAAGAGCTCTTGCCATCTTTAATGCTTAAGAAACACTTGAGGAATATGAGTAGTTCAGAGACGAATAAAATAAATATTGAAAGAAACTCAAACACCACATTCAATAGGATTAAAAGTTCACATGCTATATTGAGTGATCCCACGCCAACTTCCGGGAAGTTCAATGATTTGGGCCCATTTGATTACGCAGAATCCGAAGATGAAATTGATGCCCTCGACGAATCTATCCTTAAACCATTGAACAACCCTCCTCCGTTTGAATTCATTTCGATCGAATCACAAATAGTGAAAAGGTTGAAGCAAATCTATCAGGTATCATTAGAGTTTCAAAAATATATCGAGCAAAGCGAGATACTTCTTAATAACAAGGTGAAGATGTACCTGTTCAGTAATATCGAGACACTATTGCTCATTCATCACAAATTTCTAGATTCCATACTGAATAGGGATGCAAAAGTCGATATTGAAGAACTCATATTTGATTACCTGCAAAGACTTTATCATGTCTACCCCTCATATATTCACTGTATGAAGCTTCGAAACCATTTCACAAAGCTTATTATTCAAAATCAGAGGTTCAAGCCATTTGTTACACGACAATTCAGCACCTCGACTCACAATGAGACCTGGTCAGATGATCAACCAGAATACCCGGATCTATTGCATAGCAGCCAGATCGAATTTTACTCTCTCATTACATCACCATCCAATGACTTCAAAAGCCTGCTATCCTATCTGGACGCATACATTTCTCTCTCAAGTCCGCGTATCTCCGTCCTTATAGAGAAGTTTAACTCGTGTTTTAAAGAGATGGCACACAACTCCAATTATTGTGAACCTGAGAACAACGGGGGCCAACATTCACAGCATAATCGATCTATCGATGGAAATCTGCCTCTTTATCTTGAAATTCCTTCACAATGGAAGTTGGAGCACAAGTTGAACTGGAAGGAAATGAGTAATCATCGCACAGAAAGACAACTTGCATATTACCTTCGTCATGAGATCAAGGAAGAATTTCAGCAGTACCAGAAGTTAATCAAGCTCATCAAAATGCAAATCGATCAAATATCCAAAATGTCAATCTGCAACCACTATATTGCTGATAAATTCACCGCTATTGACGCGTCACTTCCAAAAAATGGACAGGTTGGAGATAAATACACTCTACATCTGGAGAGTATCGATCACCAAAACCTGCAAATTTACCGACTTGTTGAATCATTCACCATTTTCTTGGCTAACGAGAGGTTCTCGTTGACTGAACTGATGGTGAAAGAGGTTGCTAAAGTTGCCAAACACATATTCAATAATGATGATATACAACATGACGAACAGTCTTCAAAGTACAACTCAGTTGTAGATCAAATATATGAAATCTATCAGTTTAGAACACTGTTTCAAGAGCAAATGTACCTAATATTAGTCAGATTCATCAGCTTCTTCCAAGAATATGTGAGAATCATGGTTTCTGATGACATCATCCAGCCTCCCTCTGCTTCTTCCATCATAGATTCATTTCATAGACGCATCCGCGGACTGGGAGCACAGATCAATATTGGCATGGGAAACAGTGACAACGGGCCGTGGTTGAATGAAGAACTAGGTCGTGCTTGTGCTCGAGATCGAATTATCCGCCGGTTCTTCACGTAAACGCAAGCGCATTCTCAGTGGGCCCACGGCTTATGATGTTTTAAGAAATCTGAGCGGAACCGAGCAACGAACAACGGGTGTAGCTGGTCTCGTCTAGGTTCTCAGTTCTCAGTTTTCAGCCGTCTATTTATAAGTTATACTACTTGTACGTCTTCGCACACTCTCCTCTCTCCGTTGGTTGGATAAATCTACAGTCTAAACAAATCGAGGAACAATCCAGAATGAATGCTGTTGATAGAGGGGACCTTTCCACTCTTCTTGAAAGTGTTGATTGTGGAGAATATGTGTCACTCTTTGAGCAGAATGAGATCACACCTGACCTCATTTCCTCTCTCGATAAGGATGCCCTCAAGGAAATTGGGGTCCGCATAGTGGGCGATCGATTACGATTACAAATCTTAATACAGATGATGAGGTTAGAAAGGATTAGAAAGAATGTTCCAATCAAAGTACTTTCAAGTAGTGTTGATCTAGCCGCAAAGTCCGTTTCTGAGTTTGACATTAGCTTGAACAAATCAAAGAATATTACAGGTGCTATAGATAGCAGACGTCAATCTGATCATTATGGAAAGGCCAGAGATACTGCATTGCTAGGTGTTATCACCAATAATGGAGAAGTTCGTGATGTTGAGATTGCCCTTAATTCTTTGATTGATGTCAACGTGGTGAAGAGGACTATAATTACCGAGTGTGGTTTCCTCAGCCAAGATCTCACTCTTTGGCATATTTACTGCATTGACTACGAGAAGGGAAACGGCCAAGTGCAAGAGATTTGCATTACCATGCTTGCAGATCTGATACGACACTTTGATGCGCACAAAGAGTTAGAACGCCTTATTGTATGCAGAACTGGTGAAAGTGTCAGTATCGATGCTGTTAACACCTCAAACAAAATTCACAGAGGCATGAGACAGAGATCCAAAACTATCCAAAGGATTGAACCTATAGAAGACGGTGTCATGTCACAAGAAAGGAAAATTCATCCATTTATGGGAGGTCGTCCTCCTAGTCAACTTATCAGCGGTAACTTACGTGAATATTTCCCAGACTTGGCTAACAGAGAGATTAAGGACATCAAAAGAAAGTCTATTAGGATGTCCATGTATAGTAACAAGATGATGAACAGGTTAAGCAAGTCTGCAGCTGACCAATTTGCCATGTCCAACAAGAGAGACTCAATATATAGTCGCCTAAGTCACCTTTCTGTTGCATCCAGCAGAATGAGTATGATAAGTGCCGTTAGTTACGGTGTCGGTATGCCAATGCAAATGAGCAGCTCTAATAATTTGAGCCTGGGTGGTCTTTCTATAACTGAAGGTGAACGGCCTAATAGTGATATTGAATTGATGGATGAGAGTGACGATGAAGAAATAGGAGATGAAGAAGACTTGATGACCATTATCAGCGAAGAAGTTGCAAATGGACCTAGTGTGTGGCACAAAGGGCCCAAAATTGGGCAGGGCTCTTTTGGTAATGTTTACCTTGGACTTAACGGTCTCACAGGTGAGCTAATGGCAATCAAGCAAGTCGATATACCGCAAAATGAAACGGAAAAGTCCAAGAGAATGATGGTTACTGCTCTACAACAAGAGATATTCTTACTAAAGGATTTAAGCCATGAGAATATTGTCAGGTATTTGGGCTCCAATGAGGACAGTACCAACATGTACATTTTCCTTGAATATATTCCTGGTGGTTCAGTTAGTAGCATGCTCAAGATGTATGGGCCCTTTGAGGAAGAATTAATCCGGAACTTCACTAAGCAAGTATTGGTGGGTCTCACTTATCTTCATAGTAAAGGAATTGTTCACAGAGACATCAAAGGTGGTAACATCTTAGTTGATAATAACGGTAACGTCAAGATTGGAGATTTCGGTATTTCCAAGAAAATAACACCAGAGGATGAGGACGTGGCGAACTCTGTGCAACCTACAAAGAACAAGCGGTCATCATTGCAAGGTTCAGTCTTTTGGATGGCGCCTGAGGTTGTCAAGCAGGTGGCATACACTTCCAAAGCTGATGTATGGTCTGTCGGCTGTTTGGTGGTGGAGATGTATACGGGCACCCATCCATATCCAGGATTGTCGCCTATGCAAGCATTATTCCAGATCGGTACTGGTAAAGCACAACCCGGTGTACCGGAACGTGCACAGGGTAAAGGTGAAGATTCGGGTTCATTGGAGTTCTTCAGCAAGGTGTTTGCGACCGATTACACTAGCAGATGGACCGCCACGCAACTTTTGGGCCTCAAGTTTGTTCATGTGTAAAGTATGAGAGCCTTCAGGTCTGTTTATTGCCTTTGGTACTTCTTTACGTAGCTTGTTTGTCGCAGTGGGTGATCATTGCATATACTATATCCTTCTTGCATGTCAACCTTGCATTCGCAGTGGTCTCCGAAGTCTCAGCCTCCACTTTTCCAATGGCGAAACAGCCTTCTTTCTTTAACAAGACTTCTTTCTCTCTTTGTTCAGGTATGATTGTTTATCAGCCAGTAACTAGGCACACATACACACGATGACGAATGAGGATAACGATCAAACTCTTAAAGAAAGGCTCTCTCCATCCATTGAGAAGGAGTTGCATGGCGCAAAACTACTATTTGGTGACAAACTTGTAGACCCGATGGACAGAAGAGTGCGCAAGCCACATTCACGAGTAGTTGGGCCATTTGCTGGAGCTACAAACTCTCACAATAACATAGCAGAGGATAATACTGGTGGATTATTACAAACCGGTGGGCATCGCCCTACTGTTGTGCCCATCAAGTCAACGAATACTGGAGAAGACCATGCAGATACCCCGGATAAGAACTGAACCATATAGTGAATAAATCTGATTTCGTAGTGTACACTGAATTAATGCTTACGATTGAACCTACTGGCCTATATCTGCAATACTTATTGGTGGATGGACGCATGATCCCAGCCCTAGCGTGTACTGTTTACAACTATTTTACCTTCTATGTATAGGTGATGCGGTTGCCATCGCATTATGGATCCAAAATTCTTACCTCGCCCCTCCCAACGTGCAACGAATTCTTTCTTTCAGGGTTCAGATTACGGGATACACTGCACGTAAGGCGAGTGACGAAGGCAACAGACACAAATGAGGCTCAATAAGAAGCTAGTACGGCTCTTGTTGTACATCAACGCTGGTTTGGCAGCTCTTGTTTCCTTATACGTTATATTTTCCCGAATTTCTAACAAAACTGCTCTCCATTCTCAATCCTCTAGCGATTCATCTTCATCGCTCATTTCGAACATAGTGGAAAGTTTCAATGCAAAGAACGAAGATTCATATGTTCTTGTGGGGATAGGTTTCAGAACTTGTACCTCGTTTGCTTTCTTCGAGAGTTGCAATGATAAAATTAATGACATCTACCATATACTCCCTAGTGATCATGAAGTTCTGAAAGAAATTGAAATAGATTATTCTCAGAAGGAATTAACTGGAAATAAGGGGCGTTTTACCACGATTAATCCTTACCAAATACTGCTGCCTTATGATGTGGTGACTAAATATAGCACTCCTGTCATTGATAAGCTCTATGTCTACAACGAAAATGAAGAGTACACAATGAAAGATGTGCCTTATGGGATACTTTTGGAAACGAAGAATACAACAAATCCAGATACCTTGAATTCATTGGGATATTACAATGCTGGATATGGTCTTTGGTATAAGGTATCCACCTCTTACAGTAACCTGTACTCCAATGTCAATTTTTTGTTCAATCCAAAATCTGATATCCCACTTCCAGGATGGAATAGGGTCAGTCAATACCCTCTCATCATCAATAACATAGACAAATATTCTTCTGGTATCGACATATCTTTAGATGACTACAAAACCACTAATTTTCACAACTTAGATTACGAGGTTTACGCATATGTGAAAGATCGTAAATCACCGCAAGTACCAAAAATTGAGCTTTCTGTGGACTCAAAGAAAGCTCCCAAATACAAAATCATACAACTAGCTGATCTCCATATTGCTACTGGATTTGGTGAATGTCTTGATCCATATCCAAAACTCGACTACCCTGAAAGGAATTGTCTAGCTGACGAAAAGACGCTGGAGTTTGTGAACAAGGTACTAGACCTAGAGAAGCCTGATTTTGTTGTTCTCACTGGAGACCAGATCTATGCACCAAAGTCACATGATAGTGAGACTGCACTATACAAGGTGGTGAAACCTTTAATTGATAGGAAAATTCCATATGCAATGGTTTTCGGAAATCATGACGATGAAGATGGTTCTCTTGATAGGGAGGATCTCATGAATCTTGCCCAATATGGAAGTCTACCGTACTCAATGAGTAGTCATGGACCAGAAGATGTTGATGGTGTTGGGAACTATATGTTGATGGTAAATAATCCTGACGGAACTCCAGCTATCATGATGTACATGTTAGATTCGCATTCTTATGCGCCAGGCAAGCCACGTGGTTATGATTGGTTTAAGGAAAGCCAACGAGACTTTGTTAGATCACTAGCAGAAAAGAATTCAAAGTTTGCGGAACATGCTGTGAAGCTTGCTTTCTTTCACATTCCACTCTTTGAGTTCAGAAACATCAACAACCTTCAGCCTGATCAGTACGAAGGAAACTTCAGAGAGGCGGTCATGTCACCAAACATTAACACAAATATGTTTCAAACATTAAAGGATACGGGCGCTAAACTTATATCTGTGGGTCATGACCATGTGAACGACTTTTGCTTTGATAACGACGGAGTAACATTATGTCAAGGTGGATCAGGTGGCTACGGGGGCTACGGAGGTTATGGCGGGTATCTCAGAAGGATCAGAGTCTTTGAAATTGACACGAAGACCAAAGCGCTAGCATCCTGGAAAAGAGTTGACGGCCAACCCGATGAAATCGTAGACTACCTCGCATATTAGGGTCTTGCGTAAAGCTACCATTTAAGCTGTAATACTATTTAGATCGACTTACTGAGAAGACCTTTAGCATTCATGAACCTTAATAACTTTCATTATTGATTGCGGATCTCTCCATCCATGCTGCAATAGAAAGAAAAATCTTAAAAAATATAAGCCCGATGCGGGGCTCGAACCCGCAGCCTTTTGATTGCTATTGTTAACAATACTTAAGAGTCAAACGCTCTACCGATTGAGCTAACCAGGCTTAATGTTCCGATACCGGGAGTCGAACCCGGGTCTGCCCGGTGAAAGCGGACCGTGATAGCCGTTACACTATATCGGATGTTGATGACTTTAAATATTGCTAGCCCTATTCAGAGTCATATTTTTGCTTACGTAATTGATCACGTGACAGTGCCGGATTAATTGTTTTGGCCTTTTATCGACATTTCAATAGACTTTCTTATCCATTATATAAGAGTAAATTCTTACTGCATTAATCTTCGCATAACGACTTCTTTTGTTATTGACCACCTCGTTATCTATCAGGTCCAACTGAAGACTCAGCGTCTGGCTTGAAATATTTCAACTGCCAGTTGTCCTGCAAATCAGTTGCGATCTTCGTCACAGATTTGTCATAGTTCGTCGAAATCAAATAACTATAGACTGCATCCCTATAGACAGAAACCATACTGTTTCAGGCACACCATCATCTTCTTGTGGCATGCATCTTGGGACTTGATCATTAGTCCATTTATGTCTGAATTCATTTGATTAATCAGAGAAGGAAGCGAAAAAATCGTGTAACCTGTAGATGTCTAGTAAGGCTCTGAGTACTATCCATATTAAGTATGTTTTTCTGCACTAAAGGCACTATAAAAAGTAGTGTAGCTGAGGAGGAAACACTCGTTCTCATAGTTGAGAGTCCAGACCACTGAAGACTTTTCACTGAGAGTAAAAGGATTGTTTCTATCAGTTTATCAATACAATGCATATCTCAAAATCTTCTGAGACATATATTTACTCCCTATTTTTGATTATCTTGACATTAAACTTTTTTACTCTCAGATGATAAGTTAGCTTTGGCCCAAACTATTACTTTCAAGGCAGCCTTCATACCAAACTTTCGAATGACAGGACCGTGAGAAGATATGAAAGATGTGATAGTGCTACAGGGTGAAAGATATAATGACGTAGCTAAGATTACTGTGGTTAGAAGGGGTGGTAAGGATGTAATAGTCGAAGGGTAAGATTGTAGAAAGTAATGACAGGTAGCAGAGGAGACAGATCTGGAATGTATGGGCTCGTGGTTGAATAGTTTCACATAGTATTTTCGGATAAATATTCTCAGTACTCAGTTCCACTAAAAGTGCTCTCAATTTCAAGCTTCTAAAATTGCAGCTCCAGAAAGATGACACGGGAACTTTTTGTAGACCGTCAGGAAAAGCGCGATTTTTCGGCTTTTCTGAGAAAAAAGAGGTTGTCGCTTATGGGTTTGTCGGTAAAACTTCCGTATTGGGAACATTGACAAGGAGGTGATATTGCGTAGGTTCTACCAAGGGTGTCCCATGTGTGTTCGTACTCGACAGGTTAGCGAGATTCACACAGGTCATCCACAATAGCAAGAACACGGTATGACCAATGGAGCACTTTGCTCAAAAAAATCAGTCTCTAGTAAGGGGAAAACGCAATAATATTGGAGATTATACAAGCGAGATATACAGAAAGGTGATATACCAAATAATACAATGCAATAAGGAGTCCACCACCAAAACGAAGGGATGGAGCTGCAGATTTTATATACAATCAATGCTGACTGGAAAAGGCGTAGATTTCTAGTTTATCCTTTTAGTTTGATTCATTTTGTTCGTGTGACTTTTTCAATAACCGTACTTGACTTTGTTTTTGTTGTAACCACTGTTGTTATGGGTGGAGCTGTTGTTGTTGTTGTTGCTGGAGAAGATCTGATTACCATTACTACCATTGCCATAATGATTATTACCATATCCATGACTTTGACGACGGCCGTGACTCTGATTTTCGTTGTGCTGATGGTGGTGTTGGTGATTAGGATGATGCTGAAACTGTTGATTCTCAAAACCAAAATCGTTACCAGAACCATTGGAGATACCACCAGCAGCATAAATCGATGAGTTGCCCCCTCTACTGATCAATTTGGACAAGATTCTTCTTCCATGTGGTGTGTTTCTGACATCGTTTAAGAATGGCTTCAACATTTCACTCAGCTCCTTGAAGCTGGAATCGTCTGCAACATCCAATGAGGTTTGCAAAACGTAGTTACCATAAGCATCATGTAGAAGCATCTTCAAACCATCTGAGTCGTTCAACAATTTCTTAATCAACACAGGAGCTAATGTTGGAATTCTCAAAGACTTTTCAATGACATTGGAACCAAACTTATGTGTTGATAATTTGGTGAGATGGGAGGCAAGAGAATTAATGATGAAGTTAATAGACTTAGAAGTGTCAGGAATCTTGTTACAAGACTCTGGATCATTTTGAATTCTCAATCTGTTCTCTTCCATACTCAAAACATATTGAACAACGTAGTTTCCATATGGATCAATGCACAGCTCAACAGCGTTCTCACCAACCTTCAAAGATAAACTCTCACACTGTGCAGGAGTACCGTGATCAAAACATCTTTGTAAAACACAACATCCATGTCTATGCTTTGCAATCTTAACGCAGTTGTCACACGCAGCTAGGAAGATAAACTCACAATGGTCAGGTGGCAATTTTTGTAGACATTTCTGAATGACATGATTACCATTCAAATCTCTACTCAACAAGACAACGTAGGATGATAATGAGTTGATGATGATTTGGAATTCGGTCTCAGTGGATACACACTCAACCAGTTTCTGCAAAGCTCTGGTACCGTGAGGATCCAATGCAATTCTCACAAATTGGCTAGATGCGTTCTTAACTAATGTTGTCCTTTGAGATACATTAACTCTTTCCAACAGCTTTTGGATCAAGTAGTTACCGAATGGATCAATCATCAACTCGATGACGTTCAATTGGATTTCGTTAAAGATCTTCGTTGCAGCATCTTCACCATCAATCTCCAATTGTCTCTGTAAGAATCTGCATCCATGTTGATCTTTGCATAGGTAAAAAATCTCGTTGATGAAGTCATCCAGTGTAGAGTTGACAAATCGGGAAGCGTCCTCGCCGCGTTTGTTATTAGACGAATGCTTTCTATGAACATTAGCAGTAGAGCTCAGACCCAAGTTGTTGCGTGGACCGTTACCAACGGAATTGTTGTTGCTGTTCATCTTAGCGCCACCATTTCCATTTCCATTACCACTGCTGTTACCAACATTTTGGTTATTGGAGGCACTGAAGTTCCTGTTATGAATATTACCGTGAGTATTCTGAGCTTGCTGTAAAGAGCCATCAATAGAGCCATTGCCACGAACACTGTCATTACCGTTTCCACTAGCGTAGATGGCGTTCAAGTTAGCATTGAAATCATAACCATAACCTGGATTGACCATGTTATTTTGGAATCCCGGAATAGAAGCAGACATAGGGATGGTCATACCATTTGGTAGGAACGATGGATTCATACCCAAACCTAGTTGGTTAGGTAATAGGTTGAGGGCAGAAGCGCCTTGGTTCATCAAATGAGAGGGCAATACATTCAAAGGAGGGGTTGAACTATTTCTGACAGGTGGTTGTAAGAATGAAAACTGGTTCGGAGAGAATCCACCTAGAATGTTTGCATCATTGGGGTTCATGATCGGAGTGACGCCCATTCCTAAAGCTTCACCAGAGACAGATTTCCTCAATAATTCAGAAGTCAAACCCGAGCTCTTTGCATCATTCTCAGATTGATCGTAGTTCAATCTTCTTGAGGTGTCACCTAAAACAGGAGTAAACGCTTGATTTATCGGTCTGTTTGGAGATAATGCTGACGATGGACTATTTCCAAGCGATTGGTCAAAAAGGAATGATGAGTCCATTTGTCCTTGATCGTGAGCTTGGTTTTGTTCTGGCATCAGGAAAGAGTTGTTTTGTGAGTCCGAAGCGTTTTGGTTGGTGAAAGAGACATCCACCGGATCATCCTTAGAAGAGGTAGAGTTGGAGGAGGTGTGGTGACGAGCCGCTACCTGCTTCTGTGTTTGTGCCTCTACCTGTGCGTGAGCATGCGCATCAGCTTGATGAATAGAATGAAAGGGAGGCATTGTATTGAAATTGCCAGGTTGGGTATTTGGCCAGGAGTTCATCATTTTCCAATTGTTTGGAGGAGACGATGATTGTCCATTATATGCATGTCCATTCTGAGGGAATCCTGATGTGAACATCTGATTCTCATTCAATTTCAAAGAATTCAAGACATTTGGTAATGAATCAAAGTCTGCATCTGACACGTTAACGGCATTTGCAGTACGGATTGAACCCGAGTTTAAGTTCAAGACGTTGTCGGAGGGATTCGATTTGTTGCTGGTATACTCACCTAATGGTGGAGTTGTGGTTGTGGTTGCATTGGCATTAATCTGAGAGAAAGATTCCTCAAAAGAGGACAAAGTAGCTTGGTCAGACATTTTTGGTGTTTTCAATTTTTGATGTTGACAGTTTCTATAGTGAGTGCCGTAATTAGAATAAATAAAGTACAATTGAGCTAAAATACAATGAGTAGTAGTAGTAGCCTTTCTTTTGACGTATTATTGAAACCCAAAGTGTATGTGTCTAAAGGTACAGGGGTGAGACTAAAATAACAGGGATGATAAAGTTGTAGTTTCTCTTGGCTTTACTAGTGTGTAAAGTTTTGGGAAAGGGTAAATGCTGAGATAATGAAAGTTATCGACAATATCGGTTTTCTTGGGAAGCTATGTGGATACTTCTCTTTTTTTTTGGGATTATTAAAATTTGTTGCAGATGATATGATATGATATGATATAAGAGTGGTTAAATTTGTATAATGGTGACCAGACTCTCAGGTAGTGTACAGTAAAATAACAATGATGGGGTCTGTATAATGGAGTAAAATGGTAAACTGAGACTCTATATGTTCAGTTGAATCAGATTTCACAGATGTTCCAAAAGGGCAGACTAAAAACAAGCAGAACTAGCGATTGGATGGGGAAATTCCCTCTTTTGAAAGTGCAGCAGTGCAGAGCAGAAACGGAGCTTCCGAGTGGATGTGAGGTGCAATCAGAAATGCGAGCTGAGTGCCAATATCAAACCAGAGTTGTGTCAGGTTTGTGTGGAGCACCTCAACAGAGCAGAGCAGATCAGGTTCGAGAATTGGCCACCCTTTGAGCGTTGGGCAAATTTGACTTCCGCTTTGGGCGCTCTCTGAACTTCAATAAGGCGCACAAAAATAAAATTTATTGCGGAATTGCGGAAATATTTTTTTGTGCGCAGTCGGGTCGAGTCGGGGATTCGGTCCGTTCTGGATACTGGTGCTTTCAATTGGTTGTTGGTCTGGAGTTTGGAAACCTAGGTTGTCCGTTTCCATGGGCGTGCTTGCCGTTGTACTAATGCTGTGATGTTCTGTATTGCAAGTTCAATAGAAGAGAAACCACAATAGGCGTGCTGGAGATCGTAACTCTGCGTGTTTCGTAAAAGTCTGTTTTATCATAAACGCTAGGTTCAATCACCGGAGTATTTTTTGGCAGATGATGACAAGTAATCGGGTCATATTCCTACCATTGTGCAAATCACTAACCTTAAGAGGATACCAGTAAAATTCCTTAGACAGTTATTGCCCGGGTGTGCCGGAGATATGCTCAAATGGATAGCGAAAAGAATGGAGTAGATTATTCCGATCATTGAAAGCATTGCCATGATATACGTCCCGGTAGAACCTTTGTCTGATAATCCCATGGATCTGTGACGTGATTCAGAACATATTGGAGTTTCAGTAGAGTAATGGTATATGAAGGTTAGTAGCTGTGTCATGTTAGAGTAAGGGAAATGGTCACCATGTGGTGACGATACTGCAAATATGATTATGACGTACCGTAAATTGAAGTTGTGGTTGTGGAGTTTAGATGGATGAAAGATGAGTGACGATTCTGTCGTATACTGGATAACAAGAATGGCTTAGGATGTTTTGGGATGTGTTCCTGCGAGTCCAGTGCTGAGATTAGTAGAACAGTGAGAGAATAATTGTGAAACCTGAAAATGATTTCTCTGTTATACTGATTGATTTTTCAGCTACTTAAAAAGAGAACTATGATCTGGTAATTATTGCTTTAAGCTCTGATATCTGAACTAGAAGCAGCTGCTTAGTGGTTGCTATGTGAGTAACTAAGTGAAACGTGGTTTGTCAAGAGGCTAAGTTTGGCAAGTAGATCAAAACCTAGTGATAATTGCAGATAATGGACTGTCGTTGCTTAAGCAGTAGGAGGAACTAGGAAACAAGAACCAGTCTAGTGCAGATAGCTGGAAGGTAGTGGTAGTATATCTATCTAACAGATAGCTAGATGCACCAAATTGAGAGGGGGGCAAATTGGAAGGGGATGTGCGAACGAAAGCGAGAGCGAGAGCGGTCGATGGGCGTAGGGCGTAGGGCCCAAGAGGGTCGGTGAGAGTGAGAATGGTGATCGAGCAGAATCGAAACGACGAGTCACATTAACAATGGGGGCGGCGCCTTTGTCGAGTGTTATCAGACCAAGGCGCCATCTACAAGAGAGAAGAACCACTCAAGAGTATACATAGCTCTGCGATACAGCGTTGTGCTGTGTGGGGTCTACGTACCAGCAGATTGTCAACCAAAGCGGAGAGAGAAAAGTAGAATCCCCCAGTTTCAGAGAGTGCTGAGTTTTCAGGGTCTCTTCGTACGCAAGCCTGATGCCCTTACGTTGCCATACACCACCGGAGAGACACCTGCCAGTTACACATAATGAAGCATGCGTAAAGTGTCGATGTTCTGAATGGTGCACTCCAACGGATGGCCTCTCTTTTTCTCACGCAGTAATGTGACCCGTCACAGCGAGGGCACACTAGCTTTGTCCTTGTACTCTGACATATGCCATATGCCCCAGCTGGTGTTGCAACCCTCCCCATAGGCTCGCCTCCATCTCACTGTGCTGTATGCGGAGCCCTGCTGTGCCCAAGTGGTGTCTGTACTCTGCTTTCGTTTTGCCTCCTCCGTAGCCTGTATACCCGAGCCGTACCCACCGACCCGTCTGCTCGAGCTCTTCTCTGCGCTCCCGTCAAAGCCGCCGTCACTTTCTCGGACTTTCGCCGCGGAAAAAGGGGATCTCCGACCTCCGAATTAGCTATAGGCGCGACCAGCTTATAGCTAGCGAGCGAAACGCCAGAATTTACCGCCCCCACAAAAATTGCCTATTCGGGAAGACGTGATTCGCTATTTTTCACTACGTGTCGTACTAGGGGGAGCTGAGAGCTGAGAGCTGAGCCTACAGCGTCTTACAGCCTACAGGGTACGTGCGCGCACTATATGAGCACAGCTACGGCGGCGTTCTCGTACACGTCGTTGTGTCGGCCGTACGCCGCATAGTGCGTGCGTAAAGTGCTCTGATCCACAGCACAAACATCCACAAGCCAAGTATGGAACATTTGGGGTTGGCGTAGAGAGAGAAGCTCGTCCTCAGTGCTGTGTACGATGACAATCTCGTTCAACTTTCTGTATAATTCCCGGACACTAATGGCCTGCACCGAGTTTCCAACACTGTTGCATTCGGCTAAGGCAACCTGCATGTTCCCAAATTGCTCCTCAATAAAGAAAGCATATTCTGGGTATTCATCATTAAGCTCACGGATGCAGTAAATGCCCTCTAAGAACACGCACTTGCTTATATGATCCATAATGGCAGGTCTTTGGTTAGCACCAACGTACTTCTCATACTCCATTATTTGCGTGATAAATGTGCAACCAACGGAGTGTCCACATAAAGTGTACTCAACTTCATCTGTACCATTCATAGCACGGAAATCTTTGTGGATAATTTCCAACGCTTTGAACACATCCAATACCACGCTGGGATACGTTCCACCAACTTCACTCGACAGTTTGTAATCAATACTGTAAGCGACCAGTCCATCATAATCAGTAATACCAGACCAAGTATTGACAAACCCCTGAAAGTCGTTACAAGTGTTGTTAGGATCTCTCCAAGCCCCACCGTGAATCAAGATAATTGCACGGCGAGGCTTGTGGTCGACATGGCCCATTGAGGGGTTGGCCCCCGCCCTTGCCCCCACTCCCAACTTCCACCGCCTGATAATCTGCCTTGCAGATTCTTCCCCATACTTGATTGTCGTCTCTTCAACTGCCATCGTCTGCTTACTTGGCCTTAGAGATCAAAAGAAACCAATTTCTACATGAGCACTGGAACCTGTAGTAGTCGTAGTCGTACTATTAGCGGGTCGACGTCATATGGCGAGCTAGACCATTGGCGAGCAGCCTCGACAATTACACCCGTGCACCAGGCAGAAAGGAACCCGCTCTTGCGGTCCATCGTTCGTACGTCATGCAGTAGACACAATTCGCACATAAGTTTAAGCTGCATAACCTGCACACATGTGTGCATGCATGCATGTTTGGGCGCCTCGTTAATTTCTGGTCCGCCAAGCGGCTAAGAAATTAAAATGTGTATGCAGCTGGTATGGGAAGATTAACTTAGCCGAACTTCCATAACTAGCCGCTAGCCGAATCGGTTCACCAATTAGCATTTTTCTCAATTTCCGCTTGGTAATAAGCTAGTGTTAGTCAAGATACAAAACGTTGTGTATTTCCTTCATTTTTAATGTGCCAGTCATTGTCTACAAGGTCTGCTTTAGCAACGAGTCTTGAATACTGTTCTACATATTTCGGCTCCGTTTCGAATTCAAATACCTGGTTTCAATTTGTGTGTTGTGCAACTATCGAGACTTGATGAACCGAGTCGACGCAGGTGCTGCGCCAGGGACAAGTTTGCAGATATTCCGGCGCCGCGAGTTAACATCGTGGGTCTAGAATGCATTTAGACCCAAACAACTGGCGTCTATGGTGTAGCATACAATTTAACGGAAAAACTTTTTTTGAACCAGAAATTCGGAAAAAATCGGACTTTCCGAATGCGGAAGTTTAATTGGCAACGTTGAAAAATTTCTAAATCCGGTCTAGAGCAGCCGTTTCTTTTGGCCCCCAGGTGCAGCATACTCCACATTTATTGCTTTTTAAGCTACACACACTGCAGCTCGCATAATACGAAGCTGCAGAAAAGAACGGCATCGGTCGTGCGAGTTGGACGTTGGACGCCCCGAGTTTCTGCAGGGATCTCGAGTTCGAGAGTACCCCGAAGTTTTTAGTCATACGAGAGAGGTATAAAAGAAAGACTTGATCCCATCGATATGAAATGTTTCCGTCACCGTTCGAGAGCTTGTAGTACATAGCATTACCCTTTTAACCTTCTCTCTTTTGTTCCTCTTTCCCTTTAATATCATACATTTGACCAAAATCAGATCTATCATCAACTAACCAAGAGAATACACTCCTTTTACTCTTTCCAGCTATTAGTCACTCCTTATAAAACTAATCAAATCTAACTACTGACATTCATTTATCAAAACAAACGAACAAATAAAAACAAAAAAACAAGATACCCAATAATGTTCTCTATCAAAGCAATCTCTTTAGCCTTATTCACCACATTGATTTCTCAATCTACTGCAGCACCAGCAGCATCTCCCGAACACGTCCATCACGCACATAAGCGTGATACTAGTGGCAAGACCTGCGCTTTCCCAAATGACAACGGCATGGTTGCCGTTTTCAACACCAAGGTGGCCAACTCCGAGGGTTGGGCACAAGATGGCCCATGTAAGGCAGGTTCTTACTGTCAGTATGCATGTCAGCCAGGTTACTTGATGGGTCAATGGAATCCATCTGTTACCTCTTATTCATACCCAGGATCTCAAGATGGTGGTGTTTGGTGCGATGAAAATGGTTCCCTCTCCAAGCCAATCTCTCGAAACGATTACTGTTACAAGGGTAAGGGTACTGCGAAGGCTGTCAACCAATCTGGTCAGAACGTTGCTTTCTGTCAAACTGTTTTGCCAGGTAATGAAGCTATGTTGATTCCAACCGATGTTCAAAGCGGCTCCGAGAGTGACTTGGCAGTTCCTGGTACCGACTACTGGGCAAAGACTGCTTCTCACTTCTATATCAACCCACCAGGTGTCTCTGTCGAAGAAGGTTGTAGATGGGGTTCCACTGCAAACCCATACGGTAACTGGTCCCCATACGTCGCTGGTTTCAACATGGACGACAGTGGAAACACTTTTGCCAAGATTGGTTGGAACCCAATCTACTTTGAAGACTCTAGTCCTTTCAAGAATGAAAAACCAAACTTCGGTATCAGACTCAAGTGTGATGACCCAAGCCAATGTAATGGTCAAACTTGTGAGATTGACCCAAGCAAAGAAGGCTTGGACAAGGTCAGCAATGCTGGACAACAAGGAGATTCCAACGGAGCTGCTTGGTGTGTTGTTACCGCTACTGGTAACTCTGGTGTCAGTGTTGAAGTTTTCAGTGTTTGAATCTAGACTGTAAAGCAGATGGCTGCTTTTCTTTTTCTGAATGATAAACCAAACTCAACAAAATCAATGCTATTTAAAACAAATTGAATCTCGAGTTAACTTTTTCCATATCTGCAATATTATTATATTCATGCTTTTTCACCTTCTAACGTCGTCGACCGAAAATTTCTTTGTTTGTCAGGTTCTTGCTTTTTCCCCTATAATTTTTCAAAGAAGTCGGCTTGATTTCCAGCTTACTTCATGGGTACTTTTTTATGTTCATTTTATTGAATTTTTGTATATTTTCTAAATAAGCAATACCCAAGGTTCTTTTCATATCAACTTTAACTCAGAGCCCAGTGCCTTTGTAAGTAAATCTGAAATCAGAGGGTGCAAAATCTCTGATCCGGCTTTCAGCGTAAACACGAGCTTCAATGGCAAAGCCAGATATGATTTCAACCCCATCTTTATCAAAGTCTATCGGTTCTGTAAGAAGTTTATAGTCAATCTCACTGTCCATCATTTCAAGTTCCTTCTGCAATAACATAAAGTAAACATAATCAACATTGTAAACCATTTCTGTGCTTCCATGTTAACCGGGTGTTCATCTCTAAGAAATAGAACTCTCCATTATAATCGTCGTCTAATGACTCAACCGTGCAAGCAGACTTGTAGTTGAAGGACGTCGACAACTTCAGTGCCCAGTTTATAAATTTCTGTCTTAAGCCTACTTTCTACCAATGGATTCAACAAATGGACTCGGTGTTTCCTCAATGTTTCATGTGCCCTCACTTTGGACGTATGATATTTACAAGGCATACCTCAATCCGAATGCCAATGGTGGAAGCTCGGTTTTGTTACCCATGCTGGTGTGATTGCAGTGATTGCACTTGCCATAGGTCTGTTCATTTATCTGAGTAGGCAGTAGCCAAAGTTCTTTTCATATCTCAATTCCTATTTTACCTTGCGTACTCAGAACTACATCTTTAGCGGTATAGCCGTGCCACTGTATGCATAAGAGCAATTGTCTATACCCAAAACGGGAATTCTTAGCGCTCCCATTTTTGGCTTCCCGACTTCTGACAATTTTCTCGGACTTCCTTATCGGCGGGAAATGGAACTAGCGCTTTCTAATCGGCCATATTTAAACGGAGCCGCTAAGAGCAACCCACTTCCTATCTCCACGTCTACGCTTATCTCAGCTTTCACTACTGTAGAATGTCCGCTGTAGGAAGTGTGTGTTGGATTGTTCAGGGCATAGTAGATAAGCAACTATTAAGCCCACTTCATCTGAAACTGGAGTGCAAGATTTTGACTTTTGAGGTAATCGCCAAAGATTCATCTCTTCTGCAAAACAAAAGCAAACCATGGTAAACTGCGAGGATACCTCAGAAGAGTATCAACTAAAAGGCTCTGCAGCCATCAATAGCAAGTACTTGTCGAAATATGAAATTGTGTGCGACATGGGTGAAGGGTTTGGTAAATACCGCATTGCTCCGGACCTTGAAATCATGCCCTTAATTGATGTTGCCAACATTGCATGTGGATTCCACGCTGGCGATTATAATATAATGCGTGAAATGGTTAGACTTGCAAAAAAACATGGTGTGAAAGTTGGATCACATCCAGGATTACCTGATAGGATGGGATTTGGGAGAAGAAAGTGGGATATACCACCTGAGGAGGTTTACAATATGGTGTTATATCAGACAGGAGCATTGAAAGCGTTTTTGGATGCTGAAGGTATGCCTTTAAGTCATATAAAGGCACATGGAGAGCTCTATTTTTATGTTACAAGAGATATCAATATTATGCGTGCTTATTTGGAGGCTGCCAAAGTTTTCAACGTGCCAGTTATCGGTGCTAAGAATTATATTTTTGAACAGACCGCTAAGGAAATGGGTGTCGATCTCATCCAAGAGCTCTACGTTGATATTGACTGGAATAGAAAGGGGTGTCTGGTTCCTGTACAGCAATCAAGAGATAAGAATCCTGACATAATCTACAACGATGTCAAGCAAGCTGGTATCTACGATAAGATTACTACGTTTGATAATGAGGAGATAAATTTGGGATTTGGCAAGAATCCTTTCCTCTTATGTTTGCACTCGGATATGCCCACAGCTTTGGAAAATATCAAAAAAGCAAGAAAGGCAATAAACGAACTCAATACAGCTAAAGGGATCATGTAAGTTTTGAGGAACTTGTGCAACATTTACTTTTATAATGAATTTATAAATTTCAAGTGGAGAGAAATATCTGCGGTAATAAATTCCAACTCCCAGCCAAATAAGCGTCAACATTATTTAAGAGTATTGCGTAAGTGGTGATTTCAAATAACGATTAAAAAGTATTTTATAAATAATGAGCTACAAAAACAGATCAGAGTCTTAAGACGATGGAGATAATATCGCCAGGACCGACAACATCTCCCTCTTCCACAATATTTTCTAAGACTTTATATTTGGTATCCGGAGTTGCCTTCTTATCAGTTACCCTCAATGGAATCTCCATTTTCATGGCTTCCAAAATGACAACAACATCGGTTAACGTGAAAATATGATCCTTTCTGAAGTTTAACTTAAAGATATTCGCTGGCATTGAGGAGATGATTTTCAATGCATTTGGATCATTCAACAAGTCAGATGCTGAAGACTTGTTGTTGAATGCTTGTTGTCTTTCTTTTGCCCATAATTCTTGATCTTGGGCCTCTTCGTTAAACAACTTCTGCAATGCATCTCTTTTCTTCTCCGATAATTCTAGAGTTTCTGCTGCAACTGATTCGACAAATCTGGCATAACTGGTAAAGTCAAACTCCGTTTCTTCAAAATCAAACTTCAACCTTTTGGTTAGGAATTTGTTGTTCAACTCTGCCAATTTTTCTTCGTTAACTTCGTAGTACACAACCTGATCGAAGTTTTCAAGTGGCCAAGGCTTCTCGTGAATGCGGCAAAAAGTATCCCAATACCAATTAGGCAGTGTCAATCCCCAAATCATGTAACCACCAGGAGATTCAACGGAGTAAATGGATTGCGAAACACCACCTGAGCCAATAGCGCCCTGAGGGGTAGACGTACGTGCAGGGTTGTATTTCGAAGTGAGGAATCGTTTTCTTGGGTCGGTGTTGACAAGCAATGGATTTGCACAAAGGAAAGAGACAGCAACAACAACCTGAGGTTTGCCAACTATACACCTCTTGAACTCTTCAAAACTATCAATGCAGTTAGCCCTCATCAAATATTCAATGTTGCTAGGAAGATATGGTGCATGCGGCCTTTGAGAGTGTTGGTATCTTTTAATGCAATGCCTGATTGCACTGTGATCAAAGCAGACAGGAAGCTTGAACTGACGTGACGGAATCTTCAACTTTTCAGTTGGCGGTATTGAAGCTTCGATGGCAACCAATTGTTCTACGAGCTTTCCTCGATCCAAATTTAGGGGATCAAATGTGACAGCCATTGCACCAGTACAGACCTCAATTGAGTTATGGTACCCTTTCAGAAAGCTCTTGATCTCTTGCGACATGATATATTGACGTCCATTGTTAAAGAGGGAGAATTCAGTGGTGCCAAAATCAATGATTATCATTCTCTCACCACCCTGTCTGAGGGATATCTCTGGCAAACCCTTCCTTTCTCCTACCTTTAAATGATACAAAAACTGACCTGCTTCTTCAGTTGATTCATAAGATTCCAGCGTGTCAAATTTTGTATAGGTATCTTTTTGAACGCTTAATGGTTTAGTCATCGCCAATTTCAAGAACTCTCCTCTTAATTTTAGGAGTGTAATTGCATCATTGTAAGTGATGAGCCTAAATTTAATAACACCATTGATGGGGGATTGACCAAACTTTCTAAAATCGACCTCACAAGGGACCGAAAGGCAGGTGAAACCGGACAAAGTGGCACCATCGATACCAAACAACACCATGACAGAACCGACTGCACTCAAACCACAACAAGGATATGGATACTCAAGGACATTACTGGGATGCCCACCGCCATCACCGCCACTAGTTCTACTGAACTCGAATGACGGACCATCAAGTCTAATTGCACCTCTATTGGAGTTGAAGTTGACCCTGTAAGGGGAAGAGTAGATCATCTCCAAGCCTTTAGTTGATGCAATATCTGGTGTATCATGAGGTCCACTAATCATGCGCACAATTGTTTCCTCTGAGTCAAAATTTGGAATCAAACCGGGTGGCAGAACATATCCAGTTCCATAGTCTTGAAATTGAAAAGGTGCCGCTGCAATCTCAAGACAATCACCCGGTAGAAATGTACGACCTTGATGTCCACCCAAATTGAGAGCTGGTGTGCAACTTTTAGAATCGAAATAATTGGCAACTCCTGGTAATCCTCCTTTGATAACCATATAGCATTTTGAAGACCTTTCCATGACCTCACCAACTTCAATAATAGACCCACCAGGAATGTGTAATTCAGTGAACATGGGTAATTTGATGGAGTTATTGAGAGTGATGTCAAATTTAGCACCTGTAAATGCAATGACTGCAGAAGAGTGAAACTTCAGAGTTGGTCCTTTGATGGTAAACTCCAATCCTTCAGTGTTGACATCGTTACCGACAACGATGTTACCCAATTGCAAGGATAAATCATCACATGGACCTGACCTGGGAACACCATACCTAACTTCTGGACGGCCAGGGAGGTCTTGTACAGTGGTATAGCTGCCAGCCTCCTCAAACTCAATCATGCTTGGTTTAAAGTCAAAACTGTTCAGAAAATTAGTCAATGTATTTCCAGATCTGAATTTTTGGCTATTCAAAATGGCAATGCAGTATTCAATGTTGGTAATAGGCCCTTGAATCTTTATATGCTCTAACACTTCAATAATATTTTCTGTAGTTCTGGTAGGAGACCAAACCATGACTTTGGCTAGCAACGGATCAAAATAGGGAGAAACTTTTCCACCTGTTTCAATCCAATGATCGATTCTGATTTTATAATCATTTGAAGAGGAAGTTTCAGGGAGCTCAACATTGTGCAAGATACCAGGAGAGGGTGCAAAATCTCTGATGGGGTTTTCTGCGTAAACACGAACTTCTATGGCATGTCCAGATGGGATTTCAACCCCGTCTTCATCGAAGTTTAATGATTCGGCGAGCAATTCACTGTCAATTCCACTGTTATTCATTTCAAGTTCCGCCTGCAGTAGCATGAAGTAAACTAAATCGACCTTGTAAACCATTTCGGTGATTCCATGCTCAACCTGTAACCGGGTGTTCATCTCCAAGAAATAAAACTCTCCATTATCATCGTCAACTAAGAACTCAACCGTACCAGCAGACTTGTAGTTGATGGATGATGCCAACTTCTTTGCGCAACTTGTAAGTCTCTTTCTCAAGCCATACTTGCTACCGAGGGACGCAACAAAAGGACTAGGTGCCTCCTCAATGACTTTTTGGTGACGCCTTTGGAGGGAGCATTCACGTTCGCCGTAGGATACGACATCGCCTAGTCCATTTCCGAAGATCTGTACCTCAATGTGACGGCCGTTTTCAATATACTTCTCCACAAAGATACCTTCGTTGGAGAAAAGTGAAGAGCCCCGTGACTTTACCTCATTGAAGCTAACCCTAACTTCGTCCACTGAACGGCACACTTTCAGGCCCATACCCCCACCACCAGCAGTCGCCTTCAAAATGACAGGGTATCCAATATGGTTGCATTCATTCACGAGTGTATCATACTCATCAATGAGGCCAGTTCCGGGGACAACCGGGACCCCACAATCTACTGCAATCTGACGAGCCATGTGTTTTAGGCCAAACTTCTCCACAGATTCAGCTGATGGACCAGCAAATGCAATACCGTGACTGGCAAGCTTTGTAGCAAATTCTGAATTTTCAGAGAGAAACCCATATCCTGGTATGACCACGTCGACATTCTCCCTAACGGAGATCTGAATGATCTGTTCTATATCAATGTAGGCATTTGCACCGATACCGATAAGTTGAATGGCGACATCAGCTTCTGCAACATGCAATGATTCTATGTCTTCCTTTGGGTAAATGGCTATTGAAATGAGATTATTGGCCTTACATGTCTTGATGATCCGTAATGCAATCTCACCTCTGTTAGCGATCAGTACTCTCTTGATGTTATTGAAACTCATGCTGAGAGCTGCCATTTGTGTATAGATCCCACAGAGTAGTATAGTCTGAAATTGTGAGATAAAGTCACGGCCACCAGTTAGGTGTGAGATGGTAGCATGTCTCTTTTATGAGTCTGACACAGATTCGGACACGGACAGAAAGGACAGGCATCTTCGCAGGAAAGTGCTTATCATGCATCGCACAAGCAGGGAGTTCTTAGCGGCACATTAATGTGTACACCCCCGCAATCTAAACGCAGGAACTTTATGCTCCTGACGAATGTGCACACAAGCAGATATCCTGTCCCGATAAGCGTCAAGTGTCTTCCCGCCGATCGGATCTCGGAGTTCGGGCATAGATAAGCAATTGTGCAGGCATTTTATGGGCCGAATGAGGGCCCCTAAGGTATTTTTTTGAGGGGGGCTTCGCAATCCAATTCACAACTCACAACTCACAACACGGAACACACAGTACCCAGTGCTACGTATGATATACGGTATACGGTATACGGAGACCATGCTAAGACGCCATGACATGGGCGTGCTTTCGCGTGGCGGACATTTCTATAAAGCAGTAGTGAAGAGCGGATCTTCCCGCCCAGTTTGCGCAACCATGTAAGCAAAGCGTCCGGCAAAGCGCTTGCACCATTCCCGCCACATTCCTTTTAACACCCGATAACGCGAAAGGGAGCAAGCATACGAATGCAAGGAGTGTACTTCTCTTAGCGGCTATGTTCGGAAATACAGGAGGAAATCACCACCCAATTGAGTTTACCGTTGGAGGCGCTTTGTGATATACAAGTCGAATCAAACGGTCTTAGCGGGTTGCCAAGACACGCATATATGGAGACGCTTATCGGTAAGTTTGACATATTTCTTTATATTATCTAGGGAAATGAGATTGGCTGGATGAATGCTGGAGCAAACAGTGTATCTTCCTAAATCACCCCTTATCTATCGCTGAACGTAATAGATCAACTATCAAGGCCGATAAGAAACAGAGAATCTTCAACTTGCAATTCTATAGGATAAAACTCACTTTATAAGTACGGCTGTCGTAGTCCAGTGGTCACATATCTATTGATTCTTCTTGAATAGAAAGTAATAAAGGAAAACTTAACAAGTAAGCGACCAACAAGCAAATGGCAGCTAAATTAGACGGTATCCAATTCTTCAACCAAAGTGTCGGCTGGGGCATCATTATTGGGGCAGGTGCAGCCTTTGCACTAGGTATGATTATTCTTTCGTGGATATTGGCCAAGTACAACAATGAAATACAAGATTCTGAAATGTTATCCACAGCGAAAAGATCGATCAAGACGGGATTGATTGCCAGTGCCGTTGTATCTTCATGGACTATTGGGTCCACTCTCTTGCTCTCATGTACGGATACATATCTTTTGGGGATATCTGCAGCTTGGTGGTATGGTGCCGGTGCATGTGTGCAAATTATCATCTTTGCCGTTGCTGCCATTGAATTGAAAAGGAAGGCACCCAATGCTCACACTTTCCAAGAGGTGATCCGAGTGAGGTACGGTAAAACTGCACATTTGATAATGTGTGCATACTCATTTGGACAACAGTTATTCTACACCGCCAATCTTTTGGTTAATGGTGCCTCTGTATTCTCCAATATTACCGGCGTCTCCAAAGAGGGATCGACAGTGCTTCTTCCATTCTTTGTCATTATTTACACTATCATAGGTGGTATCAAGGCAACTTTTTTGACAGACTGGACCCATGTTGTCATCATCTATGTGATCATGATAATGTTTCTATTTAAAGCATATGTGACATCTCCCTTATTAGGATCACCTGGAAAGATGTACGATTTGTTAGTGGAGGCCGGCAACAGATATCCAGTTGAGGGTAACTTGCACGGATCATTATTAACATTTAGATCCATAAATGGTGGTCTTTTTGGCCTTATCCTTTTTGGTACCGGTTGGTCTGCAGCCGTTGATTCCCAATTATTTCAAAAGGCCATTGCCGCTGACCCCGCAGGTGCATTGACAGGCTACACATTGGGAGGTCTTTGTTGGTTCACTCTTCCTTATGCACTTGCGACAACCATGGGATTGGCATGCAGGGCATTGGAGATAACTCCCGAATTCCCTACATACCCTGAGAGATTATCTCAAGAGCAGTTAAATGCAGGTTTGGTGCTACCTATATCTGCATACACCTTAATGGGTAAAGGTGGAGCAGCTGCAGTTTTACTCATGGTTTTCATGGCGTGTACTGCTGCTTATTCATGTGAGACTGTTGCTGTGTCCTCACTTTGGACGTATGATATTTACAAGGCATACATCAATCCGAATGCCACTGGTAAAATGCTCGTTTTTGTTACCCATGCTGCTGTGATTGTGTTCAGCATTGCAGTGATTGCACTTGCCATAGGATTAGGTAGGGCTAATTTTGATGTCTCCTTTATCACAACTTGTATGGGTATCATTGTTAATGTGTGCATTATTCCAATGGGATGTACCCTATTCTGGAGGAAGATGTCATCATGCGGGATGATTATTGGCACAACATTATCTACGTGCATTTCTGTCTCTGTGTGGTTGGGGTATGCAAAATCCCAATCTGGTGTGATTTCTTTAGCATCTCTATCCACTTATGAGGCCTTAGCTGCAGGTAATACCGTTGCTATTGGAGTGCCTGTTATCATCGTTCCCATTGTTGTGTTCTTCAAACCCAGTGATTTTGATTGGAATAAATGGAAGACTGACATCAGACAAGATGATAATAGTGAATTTGACAAGGAACATGGGTTAACAAACGTTTTCAGCGGCGAACAGCTTACCGAGTTGGCTCTCGAAAAGGAGAGAGAGGACGATTATAGGATGATTCGCAAGAGGAACATTGGAATGGTGATAGTGACAGTGTTTGTTCTCTTTTTCTTAATTTTGTTCCCAATACCACTATATGGATTGAGATACATTTTCACCAAACGGTTTTTCAGAGGGTACATTATTGTGACATTTCTATGGGTGTTTTTCTCTGTGTTCGTCGTGACTGTGTACCCGATCTGGGAGTCTCGAGTGAGTATCGTACAATTGTTCAAGAAGGTTCTACTACGCCAAACGGGGGAGAATGTCACTGGCACAGGTACCGTGGTGGTGATAATGGACAGTGACACCATTGAACCATTCAGGAGTGACACCGATACCAAGAAGGACGTGTCCCAGATTGTTGTGTCTGCCGTGTGATTCCACAACGAGATCTGCTACCATCTTTTACGTTTATTCTCCCTTCTTGCTTTCTATGTTCTGATTCTCCTCTTCTAATGTACATTTCTACCTCTTATTACCTTATATTCTCTCTGTATTATTATTTGTTTGTACCCACCCATCACTCTGTTCTCTACAACTAACCCTGAACGCCCTGATAAAAAGCACCCACCTGGTTCTTGCTCTATAATTGAGTATTTTCCGCTTTCCGCCATCTGCTTCCTAAAACGGCAATCGGAAAAGGCCAGCAGCAACTGCGGAAAAAAAAAGTACGAGCGACGGGTGCAAGCTTTAAGCACGGGTGAAATGGAATCGAACATGGGTGGAATAGTGGGATCAGTGTGCAAGTGGAACGCCCCTCTGCCACCATCAGGTCTCAACTACTCTGTCAATTGCCACGCTACGTTTAAAACCGCAGCAATAGCAACAACCATAGCCATACCCAGCTACTTTCACTGCTTCCGACTGAATTCTACGTTCACATCCCAAAAGTGGTACCCTAGAGTATCTACACCCAACACATTTGACAATAACACAACACATACACACATACAATGGCACTCTCTGGTAAAGAACTGAGAATCATCACCCTTTTGGTCATTGACACGGTGTTTTTCCTTTTGGAACTCATTATCGGTTACATGGTCAACTCATTAGCCCTCATTGCAGATTCTTTCCATATGCTTAATGATATCATCTCTTTGGTGGTGGCATTATGGGCTGTCAATGTCGCTAAAAACCGTTCTGCAGATGCTGAATATACTTATGGTTGGCTTAGAGCTGAAATCTTGGGCGCATTGATTAATGCCGTCTTTCTCATTGCTCTCTGTTTCACCATTTTAATTGAAGCCTTACAAAGATTGATTGATCCTCCAGTCATCACCAATGCAAAGCTCATCTTAATTGTCGGTGCTTGTGGTCTCGCATCTAACATCATTGGTCTCTTTTTATTCCATGAACATGGCCATTCTCATGGTGGCATGGGTGACGAAGAAGGTGGTCATTCTCACTCTCATGGCGGATCCTTCGAGGATACTTTGATTGAAGATGATAGCGAGGACACGCACCCACATGCACACGATCACTCCCATGCAAACAATCATGATCACGATCACGCTCACTCAAACGCACACGCGCACGCTTCAAAGCCTAGAAGTAAATCCATTTACTCCACTCACGTAGCTCAAAGCTCAGAGACTGCACCACTCCTTGAATCCCCAACTGACGAATCATCAAATGATGTTAGCAGACTGCTACCATCCTACGTTGTTGGACAACTCGACTCAAGAAACAATGCTCAGGAAAGAAAAGAAAGAAACAAAAACAAGAACAAGCACCAAAAGTCTCTGAACATGCAAGGTGTCTTCCTCCACGTTCTCGGTGATGCACTCGGTAACGTTGGTGTCATGCTCACGGCGGTCTTCATCTGGAAAACAAACTATTCTTGGAGGTATTATTCAGATCCAATCATCTCCCTGGTCATTACTTGTATCATCTTTTCATCCGCCTTACCACTCTGCAAACGTTCTTCTAGAATCTTATTACAAGGTACTCCTCCAACTGTCGACACTTCCGATGTCTTCCAAGACATTCTCCAAATACCTTCCGTGTTAAGCGTCCATGACTTCCACATCTGGAACTTAACCGAAAAATTGCTCATTGCCTCCTTACACGTTGAATTAGATAGCTCTCCAGATGACTTCCTCAAAATTGCATCCGAGATTAAATCATGCTTGCATGACTATGGCATTCACAGTGCTACAATTCAACCAGAATTCTCTGCATACTACAAGAAGCAACACATGCTCCCAAATCATTTCGCCTCTTCCCAAAACTTGGCCCACGATTACTTACAGCATGGATCTACAGCGAGTCTGAATTCCACGTTTAACATTTCAAATACTCATGCAGATCACTCTGCAGAGACTTCTCCAACTACAGCTGCTCAAGAAGGTAACGAACACGGAGATGGTAATGATATTCATTGTCTTATTGACGCCTCTGCCAATTGTACTACAAAGGAATGTCTGAACTGATGGTCATCTCATAGCTCACCCGCTCATTTTCATTTTCATTCTCACTGAAGTATTTAATAAGTATATTTTCTTGTATGTGTACATCTCTAATAGGTTGGCCAGGAGCCATTTGGCCATAGCCTTTCAACTGCAACTGCAGGTCAAACATGCTAATTAAACAAGCTAAAATTTTAAAAAAATAAACGATAAACGAAACGATCACCATTCAAGGCTCTCCGCCCAGTTGACACTCTTCTTCCCGCTGACATCAGCCACATTCACATTCACATTTACCGAGCTGGAGCTAGAGTTAGTGGTTCCAGCACTAGCAAAACGCGGCCTCTTAAATGCGGAGGAGAAATTCGACATCGATTGCGTATCCGAACCCACGCTATTCTCCTTATCTTCAGACATGAGTTCACACCCCTTGTTATTAGCTATGTTTCTCTTGTAGAATTGTTGCTTCTCATGTAATGAATAAAATCCTTTGAAATTGTTGTTATTGTCAACATATACGTTGGCTCTGATGTTTTGTCTATTCCTACTTTCATTCAGCAAAGCCTCACGACGCTCAGTCAGAGTATTGAATATCGCACGCTTCTCCCTACTGTTGGTGCCAACAACTGAGGTATTGTTATCATCAACATGTATGTCAACACGGGAAGTGTCAAAATTGACACCTTTTGGTTTGGGTATGTCGCTCGAACGAGCACATACATCGGAACCCTTTGACCCGTTGCCACTTCTCGCTCGAATACCTCTGATAATAGCGCTCTTCCGCACACCATCCTCACCTGGAGCTGTGGTAGGTATATTGACTAACTCTGTTGTTTTCTCAGGAATTGGAATCCCTTCACTATTCTGTGAGTTGATCTCAGTAGCGTATTTCGTTGCATCCTCAAGTGATCCATCACTCGACTCAACCACCAAGTTAAGTAGATGTCTTGGTATTGGTTTCAGAGCAGGTTTCAAGTGGTCTGCAAATATGTGATGATGTGGTAGACATTTTGATGTCTCATGGAATCTCAACCGTTTTGCTTGCCTGAGTAAATCCTTGCCCTCATTCAAAGTATCTTCCGAACCCGGAGAAGATAGTGCACTTCTAACCTGATGTGCAGATGATAGAGTGTCTGAATCTGAATAAATCTTCAATGGTATAGATGACCCCTGCAACTCCGGTGGGCTAGGAGACCTGCTATTCCCACTCAAGGCTTTATGGAAAGGATCATAAAGTGACGGTATCTGTGACGGAAGAGCCGCTGCAGCCTTGTTGGACTTGCTAGTCTTCGACTGGTTAAAGTACTTGAGATAATCGTTCTCATAGGGCTGTTGCTTCTCGTTATTAACTGCACTCCGATCTTGCTTCTCTTCCTGGTTTACAATAACAGAGCTTGAGGGATCCGTATTTGCAATGTCAAGAGTTTCGCTTTCTGTACTATTCTCTTCTTCTAGATGAAGCTCCAAGTCAAGTTCATCCTCCGTTTCAAGGTCAGAATCCCACGAGCTCGCTCTTACCACACAGTCTAGCTCAAGTTCATCAATAGCCATTTTGTCGGTTTCCTGGCTTAAGTCATATTTGGTGAGATTGGAGAAGTCTAAGTTATACCTACTTGCATATTTGTTGCCATGGTCGATGGGGGTGGTTAGTTTAGGACCCATCTGCAGTCCTGAAGTGACAGATCTCAAATATGATCCAAAATCAAAAACAGAAGAGCTGACAACACTGGGGAACATGGATACAAAGGAAGATCCATTAGCGTTATCCCTATCCTCATCTTTCGTTGGTCCAAAGCTGAATATACTCCTACTCGCGTTCTTATCGTCGCCACCCTTTCTTGTGATTTGTCGTGGATCAAGTGACACATTAAACGGGAGTTTATTTTGTGGATCTGTTGCAGGAGGCGGTAACGACGGCGGGAACAGGATATTAATTGGTTCATTTATATCACCATGCTGAAAATCATCAAGCAAGCTGAAGGATTTGTTGGAGGAGCCACTAAGGATCGATAAAGGCTGTCTAATTCTTGAATTGGAGTTGCAGTTGGAATTGCTGTGGGTATCAAAATCGTTAAACAGAATCTGCGATTTGCTTCGTTTGTGGGATCTTTTTATGGGCGACCCGGAATGTCTCTTGGCAGGAGCTAAACTGGGTATTGATGCGGATGAATTCTGCATTAAGAAGGGTGATCTGAAGATGGATTTGTTCTCTTTGTCGTCCTTGTTATTGTTGCTATTATGATTTGGTCCCGAAAACATTATCTAGCGTGGCTGGGAAATGAAGTTTGATCTCTGGTCCGAAAATATGGGTTTCTATTCTAAGGGTAGCCAATATATTTGTGGAAAAGAACCAAATGTGACAGATGTGTGTAACGACAACAAGAATGGCCCAGTAGAATCACAGCCTAAACAAAGCACAACACAACAAAACAAGCCAACACTCCGAAGTTTAAGACGCACACGCACACGCACACGCACACGCACACTCACGGACTGGCAGGATCGAGTAGTTGGTATCCCGTGAGTGTCTGGAGTCAGAGTGCAGTCGGAGCTGTCCCGTCTCCCGCCTGTTGAGCGAAAAACCGCGTGTTTACCTTTTGCCGAAAATGGCAGGCGCAAAATTTGTTCCTCTCGGTTGCGGTTTGTGGTTTTCATGTTGCCCTTTTTGCGGGAGCAGGGAAACTGAGAAAGCAGACAGCAGACAGCAGACCGCTTGAGTTGTACCTAACACACACAACTCTTCCTCTCCTGGTTTCCTTTGGACATTTTCTGTAAACAAGACACTTTCTAGTAGCTTCTTCAACGTAAAAAAAACACAATAAAAATAATGTCTTCCTTTGCTCAAACTCAATCCGGTTCTGTCAGGGCGATCACTAGGATGTTTGATAACATTTCGGCTTCCATGATATTCACTAACATTGAACCACCAGTGCACAAGGACAGTAAAGAGAGTAATTTTTCTACAAATGGTAATGATCTCAAAACAACCGACAAAGAGGAGGTTTTGACCAGTAACGTAGTGACTACCGATATCGTAGATGGTAGCAAAATTGATGATAGCAAACAGCTTGACAATGAATCCACCGAGAACGAGTTTGTAGGGCCAGCAACAGTTTTGGAAAAAGACAAAAGTAGCAGCGGTAATATCCCTGGCGAGACTAAGGTGTATAAACACATGAAAGAATATCCAATTGTATACTCTTGGATCAAGATTTTTCACTGGGTTCCAACACCAAGAGTTATTCGTCCAACGTTAATGAGCGTTGCCTACTCAAATACTTTAGCTCCATACACAGATGGCATTGACACCTTTTTTGATACCAGACTAGGCCAGTTGGATGCTACTTTCCCGTTTATTAGAGAATTGAGAATGCGGGACATTAGAAACGTGATCTTAGACGATCCGATCAAAGCGGTCTCGGCGAGAACGTCGAAGACTTTAATGGATGTTAGTAATCTGACTCAGAAAATGATTGTCGAGCCCTCAAGAAATGGTATACACCAATTGCGTGATTTGCGAGGTGAATACATGACATTGGGGGATAACCAGCCTATTATTAGGTCTCAAATCAATCCATTGATCAAGCAAGTCAACTCCAGAATGGTGGATAATATCAACAAGTTTTTTCCACAAAAGGGGGATGACATGAACTTACCACTTAGTTATGTCTCTGTTGACAATAAGTCAAATGAGCTCTCTTACACCTTTCAACTCATCAACATAGGTATGTTACGTTCCAGACCGGTATTACAAGAAAGACTAGAAGAGCTTATCAGTACTCCCAATTATGCGGCCAAACACGTAGCTGCTGTTTACCAAGAATCAAAACTCAATAGAGGTGAAGGTAGAATAGTTGTTGTCATTGCAACTGTAGAAACCATACGAAAATTGGCTGACGAGGGCTACACCCTCTTATCAGCTAGTACCTTCTTCCAGTTTTTGCAGACATCACCCTTGGAAACAGAGAAAATGTCTATAGCTGAAGAGACACGCATTAAAAAAGAGATTGAGGTGGAAAAAGAGGTGGCCGCATAAACACACCGAAAATAGAGGCACATGCACATATATAGACACATAGCTCCATGGACATCATACACATACACTACAACGATGTTAACACAACAGCGCCTTACTGCCTTTTTCATATATAACAACACTGTATAGAATACTTTGGTAAATAAAGAAGCTTAGATCATTCCATTCACCTCCAAGCCACGCAGTGACAGCACTCTGTGCCTGCATGAAAAGCTGAGCCTCTAATATGCGATTCGATTCAAGTCTCCCCAAAAATGTGTTTTAGCAAACTTGGTGGCCCAAAGCTGCTGCATCTTGAGTCGGATTTCCGACCCAAAACTATCTATATTCCCAGAAAGGTTAGCCAGAAAATTGTCCCTTTTTTTTCAAGAAAGTGAGAAGACTCTGTGTTGATGTGTGAATCAACACACTCAAACCGTATTAAAGGTCAAAGATATCTGAAATTGATAAGTTGTCGTCATAAGGAGATGCACAAGTATTTCTGGCAGGAACAACTGCATTTGACCTCAAAAGTGATTGCTATAGACCTACTGATAGAAGGTGATTATGAAGTCGCATACTACCCACAAACTCAACGTAGTTGGTAGCGAGTTCCCCTAAGAAGTGCACTCACGTGAGAAGTTTACTGAACTATTTTTCACTCATTGGCCATGCTTTCTTCATGTTGAAATTGTCGCCTCTCAAGTAACTGTACCAATAGCTAGACAGGAGGGGTGTGTTCATTGGTTCGACAGCACCTTCATTTAGGACACTGAAGGTTTCAGTCAACTTCAGAGCAGCAAAATATCCTGAAAGATGTTACAGCTCTTCCTCTTATTGAAAGTTTTCGGGCAATTTGAATGTTGAACTTAGGGTCGACCTCCGGCCTCCAGGGATTTTGATCTGTGACCAATGTGCTATGCACACCCTGTAATCCATGGAAAGTGGCATTAACCCACGTTCAATCTTTTCGGTACATCACGACTAAGTATGCGGTTGATATCGGGGGTTGATAACATGACTACTTTACGAGGTACACCTATCTAGTCAAGTATCCAACGTTCTTACCTAATGTGTGCGTCTAAACGTAGTCTAACAGTGCTTGTTGGAAGTGTGTAGTAGACGTACCAGTAGCTCGTTTTTGGTGTGAAGCCAATAAACCTTCAACGATGTCCAAACAATCAGCAGAAGAACTTGTTCAAAAGTGTCATTGACTTGAATTCATCCGAATGATTCCAATCTTATCCTCATTCCTTATTTAAAAGCTCTCGACAACCTTATTCGTGGTCCAGCACAGTTCAAAAAGCTCAAGACATCCCCTGAGATGCGCGTACTGTGCACTCGCTAGGAACTGGCACCAAATTTGAAGTGTGGTGGCGAGTAGCGAGTGTGTAGCGAGTGTTTTCCGGAAATTTTGTAAGGACGGTTAGAGCCTTTCCAGGAAGCGCTTGGTGTGGGAATTGACAGTGGTTAGACTTCATTACCGAATGCGGTAATTTTATCTGACGCTTTAACGCGAAGATCTTACCCTTCTTTCTCGGATACCCCACTGGGCAGGCTACTACGATAAGCAACCAGGACGGAATGTAGAGCCAAGAAAGTTAGAAGAGAAGATGAAATAATAGGCCATCAAGCGAAATCTCTCAACAGAGAAAGTTTAGCTTGGAGAAAGATCTCCGAACTGATTGAATGGAAGAGACTGTATGTCAATGAAGTTCTTAATTTCACCAATCAGTTTGTTGATATTGTTGCCAGGTGCGTACTTCATATGTCCTCCATAAATAGGAATATTGACATAGCTTATGGTGGATTAAGAGCCAAAGGTCCCCTACTATCAAATGTACTATTATTCTACAGAGAAGTTAAGAGCTACTAGAATATCTCACAATTTCTTTCTTGGGGGCACGTGATCAGTCTTTTGGCTCCCTGTTAACTGTTAGGATACGATAGCCAGTCGGTCCCTGACAATTTCCTCTAATCAAAAAATCAAAAGGCTGGAGGCTGGACTATATTCTGGTCTTAATCGGAGACGTTTGGTTGTACTGATTGTAACAACTTGGTACAACTTTTAGACACACCAAGCCATTAAACCAGCGATACAAGGAGAGCCATGTCAATTGCACTAGAAGGGTCGGATCGATTGATTTCCCAAACTGTTGACCAGATGCAATCCATTGGAGAAGTTTACCATGCACGGGAGAGGTATAACGAACTTCTGAGCACATTACACAAGATTCAGGACTCTGACAACGTGATCGTTAGGAAATTAAGAAATATATCCAACTATCTTGGTCGTGTTTCACATTCCTATCACATTTTTAACATCCCAATTATCAATTATGGAATTCTGTCCATGTTTGGATATTTGCTTGTGAAGTTGTCATTCAGATACCACCAACTCTACACGAGATCTAGTATAATGGCAACTATAGCCACTAATGTTGTGCTTTACGGGATATCTGATACTTGTGCCCAGAGTATTGCAATGTTCAACGAGAATAGAAGCAACACTAGAGAAAGCGTTGGTGTAAGAGCGGGGAACAATTGGCTTAGATCTGGAGCGAATGGTGCCAACAGGGTTCAAGTGACACTCGATAATGTTTATAGCGACGATCCAGAAACTGGCCATCAAGCCGATACGTCCAATATGTTTGTCGATTATGGAGATGGCGAGAGTATTTACGAAGAGGAGACGGCAAACGAACCGTTTATCATCAACCTGGAACAAAGCAGGAATGGCAGCTCTTCCGTTGGACAGGAAGGCTTAACTGCTTTAGAAAGAGCTACAGGGACTAGATTCAACTTCCGCAGATTTTTCGGATTTATCACCTGGGGATTTATCATGGCTTTTGTTCAAGTTGTTTGGTATTTGTTTCTCAATGCCATGTTTAATGATATGCCTACCATAGTCACTATTCTCGAGCGTGATTTGACTGATCAATTGCTCTTCTCGCCCATTTCACTTGCGTGCTTCTTCGCCTACTCCACGTTGGTTATTGAGGGGAAGAATATGGATGCGTACAAGGAGAAAATGTTCAAGCTTTACATTACAACTTATGCCGTTAGTTTTTCGGTATGGTTCCCGGTGCAGTTCATAAACTTTGCTGTCATGCCCAAGAAGTTTCAGGTACCGTTCTCTTCCGGTGTAGGTGTTGTGTGGAACTGCTTTTTGTCGTACAGAAACGCCAAGACGAGTACGGAGCTTGAAGAGAGCGGGTAGGGAGGCTCAGCCATGCGAGTGAGGATGATGGCCCTTTGCGAAACGGGGCAACATCAACGAGATCATTGCAGGGTGCCCTCCTTCAGAAACACACAAGCAAGTGACTGACACAACCTACAATGGTGATGCTCTGGTTCTCTCTTTTGCGTGCGGAGGAAGTGACTTTGAACAACGATCTGGACTAGCAGAAATGGCAATTATCGACTCCATTAGCGTCGTAACTCCACAGAGCGCAATGAACGGTGAGGACAAAATCAATATTGATGCCGTGGTTAGCAAACACTTGAATGGAAACTCGTTCCATAGATCTGACTCCCGGGAGTCTTCGGAATCTGATTTTGATAATGAGACTGAACATGAATATCAGTATGATATTAAAGGAGTCAAGGATATCGAGGGTGACGACGATGTTGCTGATGATGTTCACGTGGATGATACCCAAAGTCATGTCGAAAATCGGTATGAAACTGATGATATTGCCACTTTGAACGATGATGACCCCGATGGCTTCAAGTTTCAGAAATACCATTACAATTACGCGTCCGCCATTGATGACATGGATAACGATGATGTAGGATTGGTTTGTTTTCCTATTCAAAAGAGATTACAAGTATATAAAAAGGGATCAAATTTTACTCTATTATGTGTTGGTGAATCTGGTACGGGTAAAACATCATTTATCAACACTTTATTTAACTCTCTTTTGATGGAGCCACAAAACACTTATTATGAGAATTTTGTTGATAACCCATTGAAGACGACTAAGATCACTCATCACAAGATGGATTTGATTGAAGATGGATTCAAGATGAGGTTGAACATTATCGACACTCCAGGTTTTGGTGATTATATAGATAACAAACACTGTTGGTACCCTATCACTAGGTATATTGATGAACAATACAGAAGATTAGTCTACCAGGAAAATCAACCGGATCGATCCAATATGATTCATAGTGAAGTTCATGCGTGTCTTTATTTCATTGTTCCGTCAGCAATCGGTTTATCTTCATTGGATATCGATGCCCTGAGAAATTTGTCCACTCGTGTCAATTTAATTCCAGTGATTAGTAAGGCAGATGGGTTCACCATTGATGAATTATCCGCATTCAAGCAAAGAGTAAGAACTACTTTGAAAGAGGAGAACATCCCGATTTGTGAATTAATTGATGAAAAGAGTAGCATAAAGTTGTTGATTAACGAGATGCCATTTTGTACCATCAATTCTCTCAAGATGTACTACAATGAAGATGGAGAACTAGTTCGTGGTAGAAAGTATAAATGGGGTTTGAGTGAAGTTGAGAACAAGAATCACTGTGACTTTTTACTCTTAAGAGACTTTTTGATAGAAAGTTACATGGGAGATTTGATTTCGTCAACTGAAACCTACTATGAGAACTATCGTAGAGATTTCCTGAGATATAGATTGGGCAAGGCTATCAACTTGACAATTGACGAAGAGGAGGTTGAGAAGCTTGGCATCAAGGAATATAACAAGGAAGTCATTGTTCCAAGTAGTAGAGGATCATGGAAAAGCGTTACTAAAGATAGTAGTCCATCTCATCCAAGCTTGGACCAATTGATTGAAGTAAAGGATTCTATTGATATTCTCAAGTTATTGAACCGAATTAGTTTAACTGAGACGGAGAAAGAGTTAGTTGAATTGAACCCAGCCTACTTAGAAATGGAAAAGCAAGCTAAGAAGAAGTTTACAGGAGTTGTTCAGACTCAAAATCAAAAGTTTAAGGATTGGAAGAGAACCTTGTATGATAAGCAAGATAAATTCAATAAGGATATTGAACAGGTTCATCAAAGGCTTGTTGCACTACAAGACACCGTCAAGTCTTTGGATTATCTCAAATAGGAGCTGTAGATTGACTAGATAGATTGCTAAGTAAACAAAAAAGATATAAGATAATGTAAGAAAGGCTGACAGTTGGCTCTAGTTGTGAGTTCAGGGCGAGTTTGTCTACAATACGTTACTTCACTGATAAGGCGATAAGATGCAATAGAGAATGATATGACATTGCGATAAGATCACGTGATCGTAACCAAAACTTTCATAGCGCCTGGCAGTTGTTTGTACTTGGGACTGCAGACGCGAGAGGCTACTGTGACTGTGTTTTATGCGCGCGTTTGTTTTACAGGTGTGCGGTGCGCGGGTGTCTAGCAAATCGCATGCCTCGCGCTGAGGAATTTCCACTGCCAGTACGGAGCTGGCGGCAGGGGGGCGGGCAGCTGAGCGATGAAGTTTTCCAGTCTGGCCGGCGTCTCTGTGAAGCTGGCTGCCATGTAGTATTACCGGGTCTCTCGTAGAGGGTTGATTTGTTGAAATGTGTGTATTTTGCGCTTTCGGCTGTTATATTCTAGCCTTTTGAGCTTCCCTTTCCCCTTAGTCTGAGCAAGCAAGCATCTACCACTGACCATGATTATTCCAAAGGCAGACAGAAGAGCTATTTTCCAATCCTTATTCGAACGTACGTGAACAAACGGCACATTCTAAATGTCAAATATCAATGAATAAATGAAACTGTCAACTGTGAAGTGAAAGAGAATGAAGTGTAATGGGATCGTGTTGTGAACTGTGTTATAGAGATTAACGTCGACGTTGGGAGATCGTCAGTGCTACTGCATTATCCATAGTATGCAGTTTAGCGTGGACCAACAACTGTTCTACAAGTGAATTAACAGAAGTGAATTGCTACCTACTCGAGCTACCAGTATATGAGCATATTGTACATTGAGTAGCTAAGACCAAGCAGACGCAACTGAGACATTGCTATACCATATTGCAACCAGGTGCTAGCACATACTTATGCTGGACCATCACTCACATTGGAGTTAGGTTTTTTGAACATACACCCCCCCCCCCCCACACACACACACACACACACACACACACACACACATTCTCACTCTGCACGAACAACCACATCTTTATTTTGCAAACAGTGACATCATGAGCATTATACTAACATTTACTCCCTTACACTCCTATATTACATTTTAATTACTACAGAAGGTGTCTTAGTTGCAA